>CANTUR010000752.1:0-241235 GCA_947683625.1 Mallotus nudiflorus
CATTGGTATGGTTTCTCCTTTTGGTGTAACAAGAATCACTCCCAATCCAGCTCCTTTGTTGTTTATAGCTCCATCAAAGTAAAGTTTCCACTCCCGATGCTCTATAACTGCTAAGTTCTTATCTGAAAACTCCAAATTTCACTACTCTTCACCTTTAATCGCATTTTGAGTTAAGAATTTTGCTATTGCTCTTCCCTTATTACCTTTGTAGTAATGTACTCTATATCAAATTTAGTTAAGAGTACTAACCATCAAGACATTTTTCCAATTAGAGCCGATGCTTGAAATAGATACCTTAGAGGGTTTATTCTTGAAACAGCTTGAACCCTGTAAGATTGAAAATAATGCCTCAATTTCCTCGTAGCCTAAATCATGATCAAACATGTCTTTTTACTAAATCATATTTTCCTCATATGCAGAAACTTCTTTCTTAGGTAGTACATTGAGTGCTCTATTCCATCTGACCCCTCTTGTGCTAACATTGCCCCCATTGCATCCTCTTCTAAGCCAAGTATAAAACTAATGGCTTACCCTGCCTAGGAGGTTTCAGAATAGGTGGATTAATAAGATACTCCTTGATCTTATCAAAAGCCTTCTGACAATCATCATTCCACTTAATCAACTGATCTTTCCTTAAGAGCTTAAAGATAGGGTCACAAATATTAGTGAGTTTTGCAATAAACCTACTAATATACTCCAACCTGCCAAGGAATCCTCTTACTTCTTTCTTTATCTTTGGTGCCAATATTTCCTAGATGGCTTTCACTTTATCCGGATCCACTTCAATTCCCTGGCTACTCACTATATGCCCTAGTAGCTTCCCTGAAGTAACCCCAAAAATGCACTTCTTCAGGTTGAGTCTCAGGTTGTACCTCTCAATTTGGGCCAAGAACTTGTCTAAGGCTTCAAAGTGTCCTCCTCTTGTCTCTGATTTGACCATCATGTCATCCATATACACTTCAACCTCCTTATACATCATATCAAGGAAAAGTGCAGTAGTGGCTCTTTGATAAGTTGCATCTGCATTCTTCAGTCCAAAAGGCATCACCTTATAACAATAGGTCCCCTACTCTATGATGAAAGCTTTCTTAATCTTGTCCATGACTGCCATCATTATCTAGTTGTACCCAGAAAATTTGTCAATAAAAGAATACATTGCACTTGTTGTAGCGCTATCCACTATTACATCATGTGAAGTAACGGGAAGTCATCTTTGGACAGGCTTTGTTCAAATCCCTAAATCTACACACATCTGTAATTTTCCATCTTTCTTAGGAATAGGTACTATGTTTGTTAGCCATTGAGGGTAGTCTACTACCTCTAGGAAGTTAGCCTGTATTTTCTTGGCAATTTCCTCCCTTATCTTTTTTATCCATTCTGGTCTTAATCTGCACAATTTCTGTTTAACCAGCTTGGTTTTTGGATAAGTTGGAATGTGATGCTATGCTATTTCCCTATCCAAACCTGGCATGTCTTCATAAGTCCAAGCAAATACTACCTTTCTTTTTATTAATATTCTCTCAAAAATTTTCCTCTCTTCAAGAGTTACATCATGTGATATAGAAATGTTCTTTGGATTATCATTTGTGCCCATGTTAAATGAATCAAATTGAATTGAATTAATGTCAAACATGCATGACCTATCAAAATTATAATGCACAGAATTATAAGGATGCACATCATACAAGTAAGCAAAACCAACATGCATATCATTCACCATAAGAAAAACAACATCTTCGTTCGTATAAAGACCAGACGTTATTACATCAGTTTCTTCATAAAAAAATCAATAAAACTATCACTAATGATAGTAGCTAAGTCCTGGGGTGGTTCCTCCTCAAGTGGTAGACACAGTAGCTCCTCAGTAGTATCATCACCCATCCTTTCAGTTACTTGCTTCATGACTTCCTCTTTATTGCTGGCTACTAGGTTTTCCATAATCTGCTCCTTGAAGATCTCAAACCCAGGGACATCCTTTCCAGCCACATTAACATATTCTTTGGTGCCCAGATACTTAGTTGTCCAATTCTTCCTAAGGGCTTATTTCTTTTTGTTTTCTCTTTGTTCTTTGATCTTCTACTAGCTGGTCATGCCTCAGTGTATCCCAAACCCTTCATATGGTCCTGGGTCTTAATGTTCGAGGGCCTAGGACTTCCTTGTCATTCTTTTCGAGCCCCTGTCCAGGTCAATAATTCATGCTTTCCCATCATTTTTGCAACCCTAGGATCCATCTTATCAAATATTCTAGCAACTTGGAAACTAGGCAGAACACACACTTGCTTCTGTTTATCAAGTATTGCTGCCATAACTGCATTGGTTCTAGCTTCTATTATCACGACATCTCCTTCATGAGGGAATTTTATTTTCTGGTGCATAGTTGAAGGTACTCCTCTTAGGACATGAAACCATGGCCTTCCTAACAGTAGGGAATGGGTAACAGGGATGTCCAACATAGTAAATTCAATGGTCGACTCTACAGGCCCTATTTTGACCAAAGCCTGAAATGTTCCCTCCACATTCTTGGTACTGTTATCATAAGCTCTGATTATGAGGTTTGAAACCATCAAGTCATTTACTTTCAGACCTAGATTAGGCAGGATCTTTAGTGGGCATACATTTATAGTTGAACCATCATCTACCATTACAAAGTTGGTTCTCTTCCCTTTTACTTCAGCTAGGATAAATAATGCCTTATTATGGTTTCTTCCCTCCAAAGGCAAGTCATCATCTGAAAATGTTATCAGCCCATATTTCTTTTCTATCACCTTTGCTACTATAGCCTCAGGCATAGCTACCATTTTGATGCTCATATTTGACAAAGCTTTAACCAGAGCCCTTGTATGACTACCCGAATTCATCAGTAGTTCTCAGATGTTCACATTCGCTTTAGCCTTCTTGAGTTGTTCCAGGATCAAGTCTTCTTTTTGTCCTTCCTCTACTTCTGCATCTTCTGTTTCTTCCCTTTATGTAACCCTTTCATTTTTCTTTTATACTGTCTGGTAATTCCTCCTACTTATAGTAATATGATTCACATTTGGATTATCACTCCATACATAAACTCTAGTGGGTTTTTCTTCATCATAATCAAACTAGATGTCCACAGCCCCAATGATTAGTTCCCTTTTCCCATTTTTTTAAACTTCCACTGTGCATGTTTCTTTTCCTTTCAACTCCCTCAGCTTGACCATATGTTGGCTTAACAGCTCTTCAACCCCTTCTTGGGACAATTCTAGGGTTAAGAATTCATCTTTTTCAAACTCATCACCCCATCCTATCGGCACGATCTCTTCCATGGGTATGTCAGTGGAAGCGGGTTTAGAATAGAATACTCTATAATCGAACTTGCCCAAAGGTTATCCCAACAGATCTTCAACTCCTCTTAGTGGCTACTCAGGAATTTCAGGCTCTTCTTTTACCGGCTTATCATCAAACTCATCTCCCTAACTTGAGGGCTTAATTGATTCAATAGGGATATCAATAGAGGGTGGTTTCGAGTAAAATACTCTGTAATCAAACTTGCATGAGGGCTAGCCTAGTAAATCTTCTACTCCTCTCTATGGCTATTTGAAAGGTTCTCCATTGGGTATAAGGTTAAGGTCCTCGAAGGAGCTTAGCACTTCTTCTTCACTAACCCCTGAGTTGATCATCACAGTGGCTGCTGGTGGAACATTTTGGTAGTCTAGGAAAGGGTTATTTCTGGTGTTTGGGTTAGAATTGGATTTCTCAAGGTCAATAATTTTTCCAGAGTTTATCAAGTGTTGGATTTTGTGTTTTAGGCAAATGCAAGTTTCTGTGGAATGACCAGCTACTTGATGAAACTTGTAGTAACTATTTGGATCATAGCTAGGGACATTTATATTTGGAGGCTTGGAAAAGGTCAGGGGTCTAAGCAGGTGTAAGCACCCAATTTCAGGTTGCAGTTGTGCATAATTGTGACATAAGCCCCTATGATGAAATTTATTCAAAAATTGAACATGGTCGTTGATTTTCTAGACTTTAGGGACTAAATTGCAACATTTTTTATGATTTGATTGCAAATAAGTCATTTTTTCAGGGGTCTTTTGGTAATTAAAAGTAAAAAAAATTATTTTTTAGGATCGGCATTAGTGTAATGTCGACCGACATTACACAATGCCAATCGGCATTACACAATGTCGGTTGGCATTGCACAGTACCAATGTGCAATAATTCCATTTTTTGATTTTTTTCGTATATTTTTCCTTATTTTTATCGATTTTTTCAGTTTTTTGATTTGTTGAAAAATTCAAATTTTTATCTGATAAGGTTTTTTAAAAAAAAATAAATGTAGAAGATATTTTTTTGAAATAAAAACAAATGCTATTTGATCAGATAGGTCTGTTCCTCCTTTGGAGGAATTTCAGTACACGTAGACTCTGCATTTAAAAGCAGAGTCTACATGTGTGCAGGGGAGAGAGGTTTTTTGGCTGGGGGAAGTTCTTTTTCTTCTAGTTTTTGAAAGGATTTTTTACAGGGAGAGACTGAGAGAAAGAAGACATAGTGAGAAAAAAAAAGAGACTGCAAGCATAAAACTCTAATTTTTGATACTGAAATTTCTGAAGGCAATAGTCTAGAATCAATAATATCTTAATTTTAATGGTGATAATTCAATCTGAGCAGCTCAAAATGAGGCATTTGCACAACATCTAAATCTCCAGTGTTATTTTTCAATTTCTTTTATTACTCTTTTTTTATTTTTGTTTATGATTTTTCTTTTATTTCTGTTATTATTTTGATTATTTGATTTCGTTGCTAATTTGCTTTTTTTTATGTCAGTATATGGATTGAGGAGGAGGATACTGCCTGTGTTTAATTGAATAAAAGATCCATGGAATGACATGGATGAACCTGTATTGTTTTAATAATAGTTCTTAGGATTTTAATTTTTATTCTTCATTTTGGTATCCTATGTAGTTTATTTTTAATTCATGGGTGTATAATTATTAATTTTAATTTTGTACGTAGTTTGTAATAGCCCCAGTAGTAGGAATAGTGAAATATTTAAATATTTTGCACTTTAAAATTAATTAGTAATTAGGTTTAATGGGTTAAAATTAATTAAAATTAATAGTGGTTTTAGTTAATTAGGGTTTGTATGCAATTAAATTAGGTTTTTTAGAAATCATATGTGAATGTGTGTTTAATTTGATTTTGTTATGTTTTTGTTATGTTTTTTGTTATGTTTGGGCTTTTTATGCTTGTTTTTGGGCCCCAAGCCCACGTTTAGGTCTAACACACTAAATAAATAGGCTTAAAAATGGTTTAGGACTATAAATAATTAAAATCAACTTAGGCCTATTAGGTTAATTAGATTTTAGGCCCACTTAGTTAATTAAAACTTGTTTAGACTTAGCTCAGCCCACTTAATTGCATTTCTTTTAAAATAAATAGACCTAGCCCCACATTTTACTTAAAATAAAACCAAGTTAGACTTAGGCCCACTAATTTAATTTTTCTTTAAAATTGAATAGACTTAAGCTTATATCTTAGAAAGACTAAAAAAATAGATTTAGGCTCATTAATTAATAAAATGTAGGCCCCACTTTTATTATATTTCACTTGTAAATAAATGTAGATTTAGCTAACTTTTTTAATAAAATTAACATAACTTAGACTTAGGGACAACGTGATCTTGAGTGCATTTTTACTTGTAATTTATTGACTTGTAGCCATTTTGGGTAGATGGATGTTAATTAGGGTTTAATAAAATTACATGTAATTAGAGGATGAAATAATCATTTATAAAACTATTCTAAATGAACACGAGACTAAGAGAAGTTAGTATTCCGTATCCAGAATCTCCTGGTTGTGGTGCTAATTTTCTTTTAGAGAATCAAGTACCACCAATAAAATTGTCCCAATTATTACCTTGGGTGGCAACTTCTCATCTCCATGCCATGTCTTTGTGATAGTGGTTAGTGTGTTCTCTAAGGCCCTGAGCCTAAACAGGGTCGTGGTTGCTAAAATCTTGGACGCGCGCTAAACCCCGTCGTCTATAGCAAGCCTTTTTGGATTAGCCTCCCTAGGACTTTAAAGAGTGGTTAGTTGAAGTTAGAAAATCTCCTGGGTTGCGAAACTACAGGCACCTCTATAGTTCAGCTAGTACTACTTTGTTGTATGCCCCCCAGTTGGGTAGTTTTGGGTTCCTGTGCCTCTAGCAGTTTTCTTTTTCTCACTCTCAATTTCCTCAGCTTGTAACCCATCATTATACAGGTCTACAAAGGTTTTAGGATTCATCATCTGTAGCCTCTCAACCAAATTAGGTGACATATTATGAACTATTATTCTAACTTGATCCTTCTCAGCAAGCTTGTTTTTCACCATCCCTGCCTTATTCATGAAACAGGTTAAGAAATCAGAAAAAGACTCATTTGATTTCTGTTTAGTTAACTCTAGATCCTTGATGGATACGTCCAACCTGGTATTGTAAAAAAGCATTACACAGTTCTTTACAGTAAGCCCTAATAGACTTTTCTAACCCATGGGACCAGTTTACAACCATTCCTTCCAGTGACAGTACAAACATTCTAGCAACTATTGACAATGTAGTAGTGCTCATGGTTGTTATGTATTGGCTTAAGTGAATTCTAGGATCTCCTCTCCCATCAAATTTCTGCAGTTGAGGAATTTTGAATTTTTCATGCAGCTTATCTCCCTCCATTTGCAGCATGTCATTAAAGTCAAAAGAATATCCCATTCCTTGTCCTCTAATCAGCTTTTTCATCTTAGACTGAGTCACTGCTTGCATCTGCTTGGACTCAAGGTCTTGAACCAATTCAAGTGATTCTCTCTTTGCCTTTTCTACCATATAGTTTTCATTGTCTTCTAGTCTTACATCAATAGCTGGCACATTTCTAGCAGTAGGTTGCCCCCAGCATTGTTAGCAGCAGGTGGAGGAGCTACAACAATAGGTGGAGCTCCTACAGCAAGAGGCTATTTAATAGTAGCAGCAAGTGGTTGTTCAACAATAGCAGCAAGTGGTTGTCCAACATCCGACCAAAGCCATTCTTAGTTCATCTTACATCATAGCTCTCAAGTCATCCATCAAAGCTCCCTTAATATCCTCCAAGGTCCACATCTCTAGTTGTTGTTCCATTTTAGTCTATTCAGTCTGAGTTGGTTTAGCTTCTAGGAATAGTGGATTGATTGGACTCCCCTCTAGTCTCTCCAGTCTATGAAGAATGCCTTGAGCTATGGACTTCAGACTTAAATAAACTCTAGTCAACCTACCACCCTCTTCGTCCCCAGACACAAGATGACCCAGATGAATCTATGGTGGCTGCAAAACAAGGTATTAGTATGATGCATGGATTGTATGTATGCATGTATGCATGATGCATGTGTTTATGCAACAACTAGTAAGCAAGCACTTAGCAAGTAGCAAGTATCAAGAAGCAATCAACAGGCAACATGCAAGCATAAGCCTTCCAACCTTATTCCTCCCACACACATATTCAATGGTGAGTCTCTTTTTCCTAGGATTTTTGGTCTTGCCCTTCATATCAATAGGGGATATTAAGATGTGCATGCCAAATCTCTTTTTAAAACAAAAGCATAGAAATAGCATTTCTAAATATAAAGGTCTAGCCTAATCCTTATTAGCCTGAATGGGCTTCAAAGGTATTGGCCTGGGCTTTTATAAATAGAAATACCTCATGGCAATTCAAATAAATAAGCACTTTGGGTAAAAATCCTAAGGGAAGTAACAAGGCCATTATATGTGGTTAGGGTCCGATGAAAAGTTAAGGTTCCCTTGGCAAGACGCTCTCCATTATGGACTTTGAGTTACAGGCCAAGGTCAGAAGGGTCCAGCATCCTTTACCAACTCGAGAGAAGATTACCCCCCTTAAGGACTTAGGTTACAGACTCTAGTCATATAAGCCCGATAATCTCTCTTGAGCCGAGTTAAGGCTAAGAGTGATGGTTAGCCAATCTATAACTCCATGAAGCTAATGGAATCATGGAATCATAAACCAATGCCATCGGTTTAGTAGGGACATGCAAAATGAATGCAAGAATGAAATAATAATCGATAAAATAATTCTAAAGAACACAAGTAGAATCAGTATCTCTTATCCCCAGTGGAGTGACCATTGTAGACGGCAAGGTTTAGCGCGCGCGTCCAAGATTTTAGCAACCATGACACTGTTAGGCTCAGGGCCTTAGAGAACACACTAACCACTGTCATAAAGACATGGCATGGAGATGAGGAGTCGCCACCCAGGGTAATAACTGGGACAAATAAAAAAGGTGGTACTCGATTCCCTAAAAGAAAGCTAGCACCACAACCAAGAAGTTTTAGATACATAATACTAACTTCTCTTAGTCTCGTGTTCATTTAGAATAATTTTATAAATGATTATTTCATCCTCTAATTACATGCAATTTATTTAAACCCTATTTGACATCCATCTAACTTTAGGCATCTAGTCAATAAAATTACACATAAAAAATGCACTCAAGATCGCATCGTCCCTAAGTTTAAACTATGTTAATTTTATTAAAAAGTTAGATAGATTTACATTTTATTTATAAGTGAGAAAGGGACTAAAGGTGGGCCTATATTTTTATTAATTAGTGAGCCTAAATCTATTTCTTTTACTTTGTCTAAAAAATGGGCTTAAGTCTATTTAATTTTAAAGGAAAGTTAAATTAATGGGCCTAAGTCTAATTTGGTTTTATTTTAAGTGAAATGTGGGCCTATATTTATTTATTTTAAAACAAATGAATTTAAGTGGGCAGAGCTAAGTCTAAACAAGTTTTAATTAACTAAGTGGGCCTAAAATCTAATTAACCTAATAGGCCTAAGTCGATTTTAATTATTTAAAACCCTAAATCATTTTTAAGCCTATTTATTAAGTGGGTTAGACCTAAACGTGGGTTTGGGGCCCAAAACCAAATAAAAAAGCCCAAAAACATAAAAAGCATAACAAAATCAAATAAAAACACATTCACATATGATTTCTAAAAAAACCTAATTTAATTACATATAAACCCTAAATTAAGCTACTACCACCATTGATTTTAATTTGATTTTTACCAATCGAACCTAATTACCAATGATTTTAAATGTAGAAAATTAAATATTTTACTATTCCCACTACTGGGGCTATTACAGACTATGTACAAAATTAAAATTAAACAATTATACATCCATGAATTAAAATAACACATAGAACACAAAAAATAAAAAAAATAAAGATAAAACCCTAAATTCTACTGGAAAACAGCACAGGTTCTTCCATGGCATTCCATAGACCTTCTGTTTAGTTTAAACATAAAAAGTATCCTCCTCAATCCACATACGGACATAAAAAACAAAAAAAATACAAAAGTAATCAAATTAGTAGTGAAATTAAATAATCAAAAGTATAAAAAAAATAGAAAAGAATGGAATAGAAAAGAACACTTATCATTTTAGATGTTGTGCAAATGCCCTTTTTAGCCCCTCAAATTGGATTATCACCATTAAAATTGACTCAATATTGATTTGATTATGGACTGGGATTTGATTGTGTAACTCTCTTCTCTCTTTCATAGTCTCTCTTTTTTCTCTCATTTTTTTAGTCTGTGTGTGTGAGTCTCTGTGTTTTTTTTTCGCCTTTTTTTCTCGTAGTCTCTCAGTCAGTGTGTGAATCTCCAGCCCTATCTGCATGAGTCTCTCCCCAAAAAAAATTCTCTCAAAAAAAAGTCCCTCCTCGTACGCATGCAGACTCTGCTTTTAAATGCAGAGTCTGCCTGCATACTGACTTCCTCCTTTGGAGGAACAAACTTATCTCTCCAAAATAGAGTGATAAGATTTGATTTTTAAATGTTTGAATGCCTCAAAAAAAGTTTCAAATAAAACTAATAATAAAAATTCAATTTTTAACCAATCAAAACACTGAAAAAATCAACAAAAAAATAAGAAAAAATACATAAAAAATTAATAACGGGACTTTTATGCATCGACATTGTGCAATGTCGATCGGCATTGTGCAATGCCGATCAGCATTATGCAATGCCGATCGGCATTTTAAATGCCGATCGGCATTTTAAATGCCGATCCTAATTTTAATTTTTTAACTTTTAATTACCAAAAGACTTTTAAAAAATTGACTTATTGTAACCAGATCCTAAAAATATTACAATTTAGTCCCTAAAGTCCAAAAAATCGACAACTAAGTTCAATTTTTTTTAATGAATTTCATCATAGGGGCTTACGTCTGAATTATACATAATTACATCCCGAAATTGGGGTGCTTACAATCATGCATTAATTAAATAAATTAGGATTTTTATATTTTTCTGTCTAATTTTTGTATTCTTCTCATTGATTTTTTATTTTCTCTGTAGAAATTAAATACGTGAAGAAAAGTCAAAGATTAAAAAAGTCAGAGAAAGGAACATGGGTGTGCATTGATTATGCATGGCCATATGATGCAAAACCATGACCATGCCAACATTTGGGAAGAAAAGAGCACAGCCATGTAATTCTCAACACGGTCATGCTAAAAATTGAGAGAAAAGGAGCACAGTTGTGTAAGCTAGAGCACAACTTTGCCATTTGACAAGAGCAAAGAGCACGACTGTGCAAGGCTCAACATAGCTATGCCAAATCCAAAGCCAAAAATGGCATGACCGTCGCACTAATTAACATGGCTGTGCCACATTAAAGAGGAAAAATGGCACGATCGTGCCTTCACTCACACGACCGTGCCATAATTTCTAAAGGCAAGGGCATGGTCGTGCAAGGAACTTCACACAAGTGTGCATGGCCGTGCAAGTCCAGCTATGTCTGTATATTTAAGGAATTTCCACTCAGATGCATGCATCACACACAACTTTATTTTTGAGGATATAAGAGCATCTTAAATAAGAGGTAGGGGAGTAGAGAAATAGATAGTAGACAGAGCAAAATAGAAAAAGACAGAGATAGAGAGACAGAGAAGAGGATTAAAGAAATAGAGACTATTTCTACATACTTCTTTTTCTTATATTCATTTATTCCTGTCTTTAATAATTTACATAATGTGTAACTAAACTCTTTTAGAGTTTGGATTCATGTAGCCATGATTACTGCTTATCTGAATATTATTTTATTACAGTTAATTATCATCGGTTAATTTCTCAAGTTTTTCTTCATTAATATTGTGTTTAATTTATGCCTAATTAAATGCATGTTTGTGCATAAATTTAAGACAACGAAAGTTACATAATTTGTTAGCTCATAAAACCTGTAATTCTAGGGATCCTTGATCAAGAAAGTAGACAAGACCTTAGGAGATTAATAGACTATTAAGGAACTTAATAAACCTGAGTAATTCATTAAACCATGAGAATAGGTTGTGTTTGCTTTAGGTATGCCTAAGTGACTTTGAAAGAAGCCTTAGGAATTTATGAATAGCCTACCCTTGACTGAGATTTATTAACCGAATTAACAAAATCCTATAATTCAAGCAAATGCCTAATGAATGAATCCAAGCTCTAGTTTTTAAATCTTGAATTTCTTTATAAATGATTTGTTTACATTAGCATTTTATTTATTTATTAATTTAATTTTCCCAGTTTAAAAATCATTCATTCTATTAGCTTATAAGAGGCAAGATCAGACTTAGTGCTAGAATTTCTCATCTCCATGTTGGCACGATACTCACTCATCATATATTACTTGTAACGATTTGTACATTTTCGGAAATCGCTCAACATATATAAAGGTAAAATTTTATGCAATTAACAATGCCGAACAAGAGAACAAAGTTAAGCTGGTCCACTATCCTATAGAATTTCAATTAGCTACATATTTACCAAGCCCTTTCAAAAGTAATATTCTAGTTCCTAAGAATGAAACTCGATATTTCCAACAAAAGTTTGAAGGAGTGTTGAGAAATGAGACTTTTACTAAATAAAAAAAGAAATAATATTTCTAGTATGTGCTAAATAAATAAACAAATAAGAAATTGTTTTAAGTTTACAGTATGTATTTAATTACTTGAAAAGTTTATATCTTATTATAGTATATTATAATAGTATAAATATGTACTTATATTGATTATAAATATATCAGAAAAAAATTCATTTCTTTCAAATATAAGAATTCTCTTCTCCCCTTTATTACTACTTCTCACTATCCTAAACCAGAACACAATCTCTAATTTCTAATAGAATATATACATGTATATGACATTGAAGTTGTCAACTCATCACAAGTCTCAGGCTATAGTATCCATTTGTGTGTGCTGACGGTGTTAAGCTATACAAATTTGTCCTCTAAAGAACTTTATTTTTCTATTAGAAACATTACTTCTTATGAAGACATTGAGTATTAAAGCTTTGCTATAATCCTAAATATTACTAGTAAGTGAGCCATTGCTAGTATAGAACCCTCGCTAATAAGTGTGCCCATAAATGCCATGTCTCGCAATTAAAAATGGAGAAGAATTTGCATTTTGATCATTAACCTCGAACCTTCAAGAATTTTCTTTTTTATGACATTAGAACTAGAAATATAACTAGAGAATGTTGAATAGAAAAAGCAAATAGAGATAACCTATCATTATGCTATAGATTTCAATATAATTTTAAAACAGGGCTTACTTACTACATTTTAAAATAGAACTGAGGTCTATTTTTCGAACTTGGGATGGAAAATCCAATGTATTCTTTTAATCAGTTCAACTATTACAGATTTCAAGATAATTTCAATTCAGCAGGAGGTTCTTTTCATGGAGTTGAAGAATGGGAAGAGTCTACAGGCATTGATTTCCATTATTGTGCTTATGGACTATGTCAAAATAATTAATGGGAGCAAGAATTACTTATCTTAAACTATGATTAGCAAGACCAACAATAACACTCATTTATTAATTATATGAACTTTAAAGAGCCAAGGTTTGGTATCCTATTTCCACCACTCAAAGCATGGTTTTAGGAAGTGGTACAGCTTAGTGAAATCTAAAGTGGAATTCAAGAAGGTGGATCCAAAAAAGAAAAGCGACATGCCTTTTCTTTAGGCATCACTTGAGCTGCTAAAGAGTCATAGTAATACGTTATATCAATTCAACAACATGAGAGTACTAGATCCTAGCAATACGCATTGCATCAGCAACATAGAGATCGTGTCGATTATTGGGGAAATGTTTCTTCAATCTTTTTACCAAAACATTGAGGCTTCCTCCATGTTTAACAATCATTTTGATCTTTGCTTCTCTTGCCTTTTTTATGCTAAAAAGGTTAAACTTGCTAAAACCCTTTTGGCTTCTATTAAGAGAGTTGGAAATTAACAATTTGATAATGCCAGAAGAATGCTCACACAATGTGATTTGCTCTCTTACAATAGGAAATCCAATCCAATGAGTAGTTTATTTTGTTTTGCCAAAGCTCTCCGAGATAGAATTGATGTAGAAATGGGAAAAGTGACATCAAAAGGGTATGGGAATAAGCTATCATTTGATATTTGAAGAGGCAGTGCTAACTCTAAACTCGACAAACTTGGCTAGTCATAAAGAACTTTCCTTCTAGAATTTGCTATAATCCAACCCATCATGGATAATGTACAAGTGATTTCACTTTTATCAAAATTTGACCTTATTTTGTTAGAATATTATTTTTTTTAAAAAGAAAATGCTAATATTCTTTTTTACTTTATTTCATTTTTTGACTTTTAATTTATTTTATAGTAAATTTATACTCTATTTATTTTTTCAAATTAAGATTAAAATGAAAAGGGAAAAAAATTAAACACTAAAACTACAAATTTGCAACTTTAAAAATTATCTTAGTTTTACAAAAATAAATATTAATCATTAAAAATTATTTATTATATCATTTTGCACCGCATAAGTTATTCTTGAAAAAAGCAATAGGTAGATTAGAATAATATATCCTTAATCATAGATAATTAATCAATAATTTTTATAATGATTATAAAAGAATGAAATAAATATGGGTTCTATTGAATTTTAAATTTAATTGTTTGAATTGTTCTATTGACCTATGATGTATTGACACTTCAATTAGTATGTGTTTTCTCATTTTGGGGGCATTTTTATAAATTTAAAAAATTAGGACGTCCACTTCAAACTCGGACACCCATTTATATTTAGGTTAAATGACCTCTCCTATTAATTTTAACAGTAATAGTATATGATTTAGGTTGAATAACCTCTTCTATTGATAATACTAAATAATATTTCGATATTAATATGTAAATTTTATATTTATGTGTGTTTATATATTTTTAATATTTATTTATGTTTTCTATATTTTTAATATTTACATTATTTCTTCTTATTTTCATTTTCATGCAATTTAGAAGATATCAATAAAAGCATTAGGAATGAAATTGCTAATGAAATAAAAATAAATTATAACTTAATATATAAAATAGCTAGTAAATATTGTAAATAAAGATTTTATATTTTAATTTTACTAATAAGTATATGATTTTCTATTTTTTTTAATTTAAAAGAATAATGAAATGAAAGTTAGGTTATTTTGAAAATTTTGTATGATTAATAATGTTATTGCTATGTTTAAAAATAAGCACAATAATACATACGGAGCCCCCTAAACTTGGCAATTTTTTCATTTAGACACATGTACTTACATTTTTACTATTCGAACATCACAACTTGCCAAAATCATAACTTATAAACCACTTAGTACATAAGTGGCACGAAATGTGACTTTAATTGCCTAAGAGTGCATTACTATAGAGAAGTTCACTTGAGATGAACTGATGGCTCTTTTCCTATTTGGTCTCAACTACTTCTTCTCATCTATGAGCAACAAGTATGCATAACAATGAAAGAAAACCAAATGTAAAAATTCTAACATGAATGCCATTTTGAATGGTGTATTTTGATTAATTTATCTTCATCCCCTTCCATATTCTTCTATTGTGTTTGTGTTGTAATGGTGTATTTTGATGGATATTTGTGCAAGTGTCTTGCTTAGTTCCATTCACCAACTTATAGAAACTAGACCTCGCTTTCAACACTCACACCTCTCTTGATGGGCTGAAGTCCCTTTGAAAATTGCAGCTCCTCCTCAAGTTTATTTAGAAGTTGCACTTCCTCTTTGGGATCACATTCTGTGAAGCCATCAAAATTAGAGCTTTTAAAATTTGAATCATCCCTAAGTTGGTATCTTTGTAAAATGGGCTCCCTTTTTTCAGCTCAGCAGTTTCAACTTCTCGAGGTTCCTCTTCAAAAGCATCATTGACTAGATTTTATTTGTTGTTCAAGAAAGGCCCTCCATTTCTCTGATCTTTCTTGTTTTTCCTCCTAATATCATGAATATCAGTTACTAAATAAGGCGGAGAGAAAGCTTTCTTTTTTAAAATTTTAATTTTAAAAAAAGAGAGAAAGAAAGAGAAGTTAAAATATTATATTGCAAATTGTAATCCAAAAATACATTTGAATTGAAGATTGATTATAAGAAAAAAGCATGCTTATGAATTTGGAAATGAGATTTGATATAATGGTAGAAGAAATTAAAGGAAAATTCAAAGAGGAGGAACTTGTAGATGTAAAGGTAGTCTCTATATCTCTGTATGTATTAAGGTCACAAGGAAAATTCATAGGCATCCTTATCACAAGCAGAGGGAGAATGAGAAAGACATAATAAATAAATAATAATGAGTATAAAATTAAGAAGATAGGTGTTGTGTTCAAAACCTGTAAGCATGCGGATCATGATTGCAGTATAAAGAATTATCATTCACACGAGGATTGTATATTGAGTACTAATACCTTTACTTATTTTCTTAGCTAAAAAATAGAATAAAAGGTGATTTAGCAAATAAAATATAAATCAAAGAAAATCAAACTAAATTAAAATCAAAATAATTGAAAGCTTAGAGCTTATGTTTAGATTCACTATCCCAATCCGATAATGAACACATTAACAAACAAAAGACATTGACTTCAGTTAAGGGTAATTATTTTAAAATACCTAAAGACTCTCTCGAGTTCAATTAAACATGCAAATTTTAAAGTTTAACCTACTCTCATAGTTGAGAAGTTAATCTAAACTCATTAAGTTCATTAACAATTAATTTACCACCGCAGACCTCTGCCTACTGTAATGGTTCCCCAAAGAGCTCGCCTACTCTTATAGTCGAGTGCTCTAAGTCCTATGAGTTTTAAGCTAATAAATTCCCCTAACTCTTGCTGGTTAATTTACCCATAAACATGTAATCAATTGGGCCCTTAATTGAATGCAAGACATAAAGAACAACTTATAAAATAAACAAAAAATCAAATTAAATATAAAAACTTTTGTGTTTAATCACATCGTGCAATAATTACTCCTAACCTAAACACTAAAAAGATTTTAGCAAACATGGCTTTAAAAAGAATTACAAACATAAAATAAATAACAAGAGAATGAACAAGAAAAAGAATAGGTAAAACTCATTTAAGCACTTCAATCTTCAATCCTTATTGAGCTCTTTAATCCCCAAAATGGCTCTCTTTAACCTAAAGTTAAAATTCTCTTTTTATAAAGAAAAATACCCTAAATTCATCTAAGGACCAAAACAATGATTTTTCTCCTTCAAAACCTCCTCCAATTATGAAAATAACTCTATATAATAGCTCCTTAATTGTTGGATTGAATCCCAAACTCTTTAGAAAAATAAAATTCCTATAAAAACATACCAAAAATGTATAAATTAACTAGGAAACTAAAAAGGAAATAAAACTAAGCTAATAAACTAAAATCATAATAAAACATTAATTATAAATAATAAAATATAAAGAAATACTAATAAATCCTATGGAAATTAAATAAAAAAACTATGCAATAATTGATACTAACAAATTCCTCCACACCTAAACATTTGTATGTCCTCAAGCAAAAACATGAGAAAACTTATCATCATAATGAATTTAACACATTGACAAACTTTAACTTGTCTATCCAACACAATCTTTGGTTAATACAAAATTTATTACTCAACATTAAATTGATATTTGAAAGTCAAAGACATAAGATTTACCAAGTGAAGATCAAACTTAACCATTGAATTCCATAAAATTCATAAGTTGACAATCAAGAAAAACAAAAGCAAGTGATACTACTTACTCAACTATTAGTAACCCCTAAATTCTAGCCCATAAAAGATAGCCACACCAATTTTTTTCAAATGAGTCTGTTTTATGCTCTATCTCCCATTTTTTTTATTCTCTTTAAAAAATCTTACCACTCTTAGTAATCCCCTGTTGTTCCTATACTACTAAGCATGTATATCACCAAGTGGGTTCTTTGAATACTCTTACTCTATTTAGAGCATTCGAGTAGATTTGGAGTATGTAAAAATTAAGATTTAAGCACTATAAAAATTAAGATTTAAGCACTAATCTTACTCAATAAAAGAGAGATTTTTTTTTCTCAATGAAGCTACCATTTCATATGTTAGACTTAAGGATCAACTAAAAAATAAAAAATTGAGTATCACTTATAATCATTTTTCTCAATTATCAATTCACAAAATTCGATCACTCAAAAGCAAGTAAGCATTAGGTTCATTAAATTTTCAAAATTTTTTAACCACAAATTATCAACCTAACTTAAAATTAAGCATTAGCAAAAAATTATGAAACATGTACAAGAAAATCATATTTAGTGTGCTCTACTCATCATAAGGATAAGGTGAAAAATTTTAAATATGTAAATGCTAACATGAAAATATAACATAAAAGATAAAAGTATAAAAATCTAATCCAACTAAATGCAAAATGCATGCAAATGTACCCTCCCCCCCCCCCCCCCCCCCCAACACACACACACATAAATTTCACATTGTCCTCAATGTGAAAAGAACAAACAAACTTAAAAAAATTAAAACTAATATTCCCCTAGTGTGATGCTTTATTCTTCACCTAATGGTAGTGGGATATTGATAATCACATGAGAGATCAAGAGCTAAGAACATCATTAGACAAAATTAAAAGAAAAATTAAATTAAATTAAATTAGCAAACACATAACTAAATTCAGTATAAATTCATGAAAATTAAGAGCAAACTATGTAAAGCAAAAATAGAAATTGCACAGAAATGTATAATTTGAAAAATTATGCATAAAATTTAAATTTAATTAAATTAATTAAAATTGATACAATTCCTAAATAAAATTGAATAATGCTCATGAATAATCATAGAAATAATGCTTAAGGTAACATTAAAAAAATGAATTCTAATTGGTAACTAAATTTATGTGAAAAAATAGAATAATATAAAAAATAAAATAAAAGTGGTGGCATGTGCATGTGAGAGGGAGAAAGAAAGGAAAAAAAATATAATAACAATAACAACAACAACAACAACAACAATAACAACAACAACAACAACAACAACAACAACAACAACAACAACAACAACAATAATAATAATAATAATAATAATAATAATAATAATAATAATAATAATAATAATAATAAATGAACAAATAAGAAAAGAAAAAAAATAAACAAAGAAAGAAACGAAAAGAAGAAAAAAATTTGGTGTTTAATGGGCTTTGTAAGCCCAAAATCCAAAGGAAAAAAAATGAAGTTAAAAGTGGCATAACACAGTGACATACAACACAATATGGTCAAACCATGTTTAACTTCCTTCCAAAGTTTTTTCTTTCAAAGCTTTGCACTCCATGCCACACGGTTTCATAAAACCATGTAAACTATAAGTGAGAGAAATGAATAAAATTTCCATAAAAAGATTCAAGATGCACCAAGGCTACAAATAAATGGGATAGGCCAATCCCAAAATTTTACACTTGTTAACCTTGGTAATATGTGTAAAAAATTAAATCTATTTACATCTCAATTTCCCATAAAGTGATACAAATTTGATATATCATGTCAATAAAAAAAAAACATACTAGCGGTAAAGTATATACCTTAGATGGTTGTTGCTTCAATAGTTGTTGAAATCTTCTTATATCCTACAAAAAGGATGATTAACTATCAATCTTTCTCCAACCAAAAAGGCAATAGAAGCTTGCTAAATGCCAACCAATTAAAGCAAAAGAAGAAAAAGAAAATAATTCCAATCTACCAAAACTAAGCAAAATCCCATGGCTTCACTAAGAATAAGAGGAAATTCATATTAGAATAGGCTAGTCAAGTTGCAAGAAATGCGAGCATGGGAATTGGAACTGGAAGAAAACCTTTTCCTTTTCAACTTATCTAAAAGATTCATTAACCATAGTAAATGTACAAATATTGAATAAAAGAAATAATTAAGAAAAGAATCATGACAACTTAGGAACATGGGTTATTTTAAAGGGGGAAACTTATAAGATAAACTTATAGAGTAATAATTGAAATGCATAAATCATCAAAAGAAATATGGGCATTCATCTATTACTAAACCAAATTATAAAGAAGTCCATATTCATAACAATGATTATAAGTGATTGAGGAGTGATTTGTCATTTTTGAAGAATGGCACGACAGCTTTATCAAAATATAATGGACCTATCCATTATGTTTTCAAGATAAGGAAAAATTCTTATTTTAGGAGGATGTGAGAAATTTTGTATTTGTGGAGTCACCACCCAATTTCTCAAAAAAAATGTAGGGGACAATATTGAGTCACTCAACAAGTATCATCCCTATAAGAGATTCCAAGTTTAAAACATTGCATTTACTTTATGGCAATTTATCATTATACAATACTTAATACATGGCTACCGCATCACCCTAGTTTTGGAATGACAGTTTGTATATACACATTCACACAGCACAATAGACAATAGCAAAAAATAAAGAAATTTAATTATAATTAATTAGATCACTTTTTCTAGTAAAACACATTTGAAAGAGAGAGAGTGCAAAAATGTAAATATAGTCCTAAATGTAGAATACACCTACAAAATAGAGGTTAGCATAGATATGACCAATTCCATCCACTCATTCACATAAATAGAAAATAAGCAGGAAACGTTCAACCAATTAGGAGACCAAACAAAAGCACTTAGTCATATGCACTCATAGATGTTATGATGAACTTGAATGAAATAATTGCTAATGATGACAAACATATTTGTAAATAGTAGAGAAATGACAAAAAATGCATAGTTGCATCATTGGACCAATGAATGGAAGCTCTAGCTTAGAAGTGTAAACTCTCACATTATTGAATGCATTCTTTTGCAATAATAAGGGAAAAGTATTAACTTTTATATAGAGATGCAACATGATGTAATTTTAATCAAAGGATGCAAAAGAGATACTTTTTGAATATTGAGGATATGAAAAATGACAGTGTTGGCCTTAGCAATGATTGATCTTAATTTTGATCTTAAAAAACTTTTGTTTGAGCATCTAATATGTTTGCTACAAGTGTGTACAAGCTAGGTAATTTTTGAAAGTCAAAACAATGAAGAAAAATCAAGAAAAATGAAGACTAGATGTAGTCATGAGTCCCATCCCCTACTAGGATAAAGACTGAGACAAAATTGCTTAAATCAGTCCAATTTGATTAGCTCATACAGAACTCATCTTGAGCTCCATCCTACCTAGGATTGTGCTCGAGACAAGGGTGTCCTGACTGAGATAGGAGATCTAGATTGGGATAAAACTAAGCAAATTTATTTTATTTAGGCAAAACCCATCCCAGATGATGTCTGGACTGGGATGGTGCCTAAGACATCATGTCCTGAGTGATTTCTAGATTGGGATCAATCTGTCCCTCTTAAATTTAATGATTCTGAAGCTCCAATAGCTAGTTTGTTCAAATGTCTCGATGGGGACTAAGAAAATCTCAATCGAGAGTGCTAAAATTCCTACAAAAAGCTAAAGAACAATTAATGAAGGAAAAAGAAGCTATAGACAAAGTTAATGCCTCTCAATAAACAATTTTGAGCTATGAAACTATTAAAACAATTCTTGAAAGCTCAATTAAAGGTTTCACACCTTGGTTGTTGAATCATTTACTCTTAGCATTCAATTGAGCTCTCAAATCTTCATGTGCTTTCTTTATTACTCTTTAACTCTAATTGAAAATTGGTTGCATATTAGAAATAAGACTTCTAATTTATCTAATTTTTTGGGATAGATTAGAAGGGAAGTGAGGTTTATTTCTAAGGAATTATTTTAAAAGTTTTTCCATTAAAACACTTGGGATTTTGGTTAGAGCTAAGCCTTATGAAAGCTCATTATTGTAAGGTTTAAAGTTAAGCTTCAAAACTCTTGTGATCACAATCTTGTTAATAAGATTGGTATAGTGATTAAAAATTCTAACTTAAGGATAAGTTAGGTGGAGACATATGATTATTGAAAATCTAAACTCGTTAAATTAGTGCGTTCAACTTTTCTTTCTCTAAATTCCTTTTTAATTTTTTCTTGATCATTTAATGTTGGTTTAGAACTCAAAAAGCCTTATTCTCCCCCCTAAGGCAATTACAATTGGTACTAGAGCTTGGATTTTAAGGACTTAATTTCTAGAATTCAAGATCATAAGGAGTGAATCTCAAAATTTCTCTTTACTTAAACCATTCTTTAATAGAAGTGATTATCCTTATTTAAAGTGCAAAATGGAGCTTTATCTATATATTGATCTAATAAAGTTATGGGATGTCATTCTAGATGGTTGGGAACCTCTAAAAGGAAAAGTTAATGATATGGAAGTAGTTCTTTAAAGAAGCCAATGGAGTCAAACTCAAAAAGAAGAAAATCACAAAATAAGAGAGCAATAATCATTCTACTTTCTTCCATATTAAAAGAAGGTGGTAAGGTTCAAAATTGGCAATCCATAAAAGAGTTATGGGAAAATCTTAAGAATTATTATAAAGATAATGTGCAAGTGAGAAGTAAAAATGTTTAACTCCACATGTATGAGTATGTACTTTTCAAGATGAAGCCTCAAGAGTTAATAACTGAAATCACAAATTGTCATAATGCTCTTCTTACTACTTTAAAGAAACTTGGAAAACACTTTTCTAAAGAAGAAGTGAATAATAAGATTTTAAGAATCCTACATAAGAAGAATTGGGAATTTAGAGTCACTTCAATTAAAGAAGCACAACATCTTTCAAATTCTCAACCAACGTACTCATTAGAAAGATCCTTACACATTATTTTACTATCAAAAAAATGGAGATAAGAGAGATAAGAAAGAAGAGAAGAAAAAGAACATTGCATTAATGGCCATCTAAGAAGCAAGTGAAGTTGAAAGCTTGGTGGACTCTAGTAAAAAGGATGATGAAATAGCTATGATCACTAGAGGATTCAAGAAGTTCTTGAAAAGAAAAAGCTTCTCAAGGCAAAGAGACAATAAGAA
The DNA here is from genome assembly GCA_947683625.1 of Mallotus nudiflorus. Taxonomy (NCBI): domain Eukaryota; kingdom Viridiplantae; phylum Streptophyta; class Magnoliopsida; order Malpighiales; family Euphorbiaceae; genus Mallotus; species Mallotus nudiflorus. Next base: position 22,286 of record CANTUR010000752.1, read on the forward strand.
GTTTGATAATAAGAGGAGCAAAAAAGTTACTTGCTATGAATGTAAGAAACCAAGTCACATAGGAAGTGAGTGCCCCAAGCTCAAATTCAAGAAAAAAGGAGAAAATTACAAGAATAAGGTCTTCAAAGCTTCATAGGATGACTCCTCTAAATAAAAAAAGTAAGAGGAGCAATAAAAAGTAGCCAACCTTTGCTCAATAGCTCTTGAAGTCAAAAATAAAGTACCATTTACTTCTCATTCTTCTTGTGAAGATTGTGATGATGATGATAAGAGCGCTATAATGATCAAACTCATGCTTAAATGCAACAACTTACTTTTTAAAAAGAAGCATTACAAGCATGAGTTATCTAGCATATCTAAAGAATTTAAAAATTTTAAAAATGATTTTTCTAAACTTATTAAATCTAATGAAAAGCTTGCTAATGACTTAAAATCTTTAAATTCCTTGAAGGACTACTTAAGAAAGCTAACGATAAATATTGTAAGCTTTCTAAAGAGGTCATAGAATTGAAGAATTTTATCTCTAAATTCAAAGTAGGAAAGGAGACTTTAGATAGTCTACTTGACTCTCAAAAATTTCATAGAGATACTGATGTAACTGGATATAAAAATGGAATGTCTCTTTCATCATCATCTCATATTAACTTTGTTGAAGCTTTATATGATTCTACTCATACTTCCAAACCTCTTGACACTCAAGCCTTTAAGGCTAAAAGGTCTCATGTGTCAAATGGAAAGGGTCATATGACTCAACCCTCCTTGACATAAAAAGCTAAGGTTCAAACCAAGAAGCCCCAACCTAGACATGCTTATATATTCACTAGATACAACACTCCTAAGCATGCTACATAATCATAACATAATAGATAATGTCATTGTCAATGCATGTCTCACACACCTCTTATGACACAAAGGAATATTAGGAGTCCCATACAACCATAATACAAAAGGCATATCTCTTACACTAGGAAATCCATACACCTTGAATAAATAAAATTGCCAATGTTAAATGTTTTTATTGCATGACCAAATGTCACATTAGCAATATTTGCTTCTATAGAAGATTACATTGCCAATTGCTTCCTTTAGATTATTTTGAGACTAACTAACCTAGACCAATAAAGGTTTAGGTTCAAAAGAATGTTTGAATTATGCTATGTAGGTGTGCTTAAAGTCCACAAGAATAAAATGCAAGTGGTTGCATGATAGTGGATGTTAAAGGCACATTATTAGAGACAAAGAACAATTCAAAAAGCTTAATATTAAGGATAGAGGTCATGTCACATTTGGGGACAATGTCAAAGGAAAAATTATTGGCATTAGAGAAATTAGTAACCCTCAATCCTTGTCTATTCATCATGTATTGCTTGTTGATGTTCTTAAGCATAATTTACTTAACATTAGTCAATTATGTAACATAGGAAATAAAGTCACTTTCTATCCTAGAAATTGCTTTATTAGTAGTTTAAATGATGATAAAGTAATTTTTAGTGGTGAAAGGGTTGACAATGTCTGTGTCATTAACTTAAACAAAATTAATAGCAAAGACTTTAAATGCTTAATGTCTATTTCCCATGACATATGGACTTGGCATAAAATATTAGGATATGCAAACTTTGAGCCTTTAGATGATCTTAGTAGACATGAACTTATGGCTGGATTGCCCAAACTCATGTTCACTAAGGACAAGCCTTATGATGCTTGTTAAAAGGGAAAGCAATCTAAATCTTCCTTTAAGCTCAAGAATGTAGTGTCAACTTCTAGGTCTCTTGAACTTATTCATATGGATTTATTTAGCCTACTAGAGTTGCCAGTCTAAGTGGAATGCACTATGCATATATCTTAGTTGATGATTACTCTAGATACATTTGGGTGTGTTTCCTTACTTATAAGAATGATGCTTTAAAGCTTTTGAGAGTTTTTCAAAAAGAGTTCAATAAGAAAAAGGCTTTTGTATTTTAACTATTAGAAGTGATCATGAAACTAAATTTGAAAATGAATTTTTCAAAACCATTTGCAAAAAATATGGAATTTCATATAATTGTTCTTCTCTTAGAACACCTCAATAAAATGGGGTTGTCGAAAGGAAAAATAAAACTCCAATGGAAATGGCTAGAATAATGCTTCATAAGTATAAATTACCTTTATACTTTTAGACAGAAGCCATTAATACCTATTGCTATATAGAAAATAGAATATTTAGAAGGCTAATTTTGAACAAAACTTCTTATGAGCTTTGGACTAATAGAAAACCCAAAATCTCATATCTTAGAGTATTTAGTTGCAAGTGCTTCATATTAAACACCAAGGAAAATCTTAGGAAATTTGACTCTAAAGCCGATGAAGGAATTTTTCTAGGTTATGCCACCACTAGCAAAGCATATAGAGTCTATAATAAAACTCTAGTAGTTAAGGAATCTATGCATGTTATATTTAATGAATCTAACCCACTTGATCCTAGAAAGGATGTATATAGTATTGATGATGTTGTAGATGTGTTTGTAAATATGAACATTCAATAAGAAAGTACTCATAAACCTTTGGAACTTAAAGGTCTAAGCAAGGAAGAAAGTAATGAGATGTCTCAACCTACTTTGAAAGGTGATCTTCAAAAGGATTTGAAATAAAAGAAAGCACATCCTTATGATCTCATTACCAGTGACATTAAAGAGGATTAACCACTAGATCTCAACTTAAATCTATTATTAATTTAGCATTCATTTCTTAAATTATGCCAAAAAAATGTTGATAATGCTTTGAGTGATCAATTTTTTATTGTTACCATGCTAGAAGAATTAAATCAATTTGAGAGAAATAAATTTTCAACTTTAGTTCTTAGACCTAAACATCATCCTATTTAAGAACCACATGGGTATTTAGAAATAAGATCAATGAACAAAGTGTCATAACTAGGAATAAAGCTAGACTAGAAGCTAAAGGTTATAATCAAGAGGAAGGCATTGATTATGATGAAATGTTTCCCTCTGTTGCACAGTTAGAAGCTATTAGAATGCTACTTGCATTTGCATCTGTCATGGATTTCAAAATTTTTCAAATGGATGTTAAAAGTGCATTTCTAAATGGTTTTATTGAAGAGGAGGTGTATGTTGAACAACCTCCAAGTTTTGAAAGTTTTAACATTCCTAATCATCTATTCAAGCTTTTAAAAGCATTGTATAAATTAAATTAAACTCCTAAAGCTTGGTATGAAAGGTTTAGTAAATTTTGGCTAGAGAAAGGGTTCTCTAAAGGAAAACTTGATGCAACTCCTTTCATAAAGAAATCCAAGCATGATTTAATCATTATGCAAATCTATGTAGACGACATTATATTTTGTGCTATTAATCATTGCTTATGTAAGGAATTTTCTAAATTAATGTAAGGGGATTTTGAGATGAGCATAATGGGTGAGCTCAAATTCTTTCTTGGACTTCAAATCAAGCAATGCAATGATGGGATCTTCATTAATTAAAATAAATATACAAGAGACATTTTCAAGAAGTTAGGCATGAATGGAGTTAAGTTAAACAAGACTCCTATGAGCACCACTACCAAACTCAATAAGGATGAGAATGGAAAATTTTTTGCTAAATCAGTAATAATTTATGCTTATTGATTGCTTTGATTGTTAAATCTTTTTATTTTAATCTTAACATATTTTTGAACTTTTGTTGCTATTTAATAATTTTAATTAATTAATTTTTCAAATAAGCATAACCTTTTTTCATATTTATATATGTTTATTTTTTGTGCATTATGATATGTTCATTCAATATTTTTCAAAATCCATCATATTTTGCAAATTAGTTATTAAATTATTAAGTTAAATTCAATCATGAATTATTTTAATTTAGAAAAATAATTCCCTCTTTCATCCTTATTAAATGAGTAAATCCTTGACTCTCATTTAATATTCAATTTCCTTTAACTAATTCAAATTATTTGTGCATTTAGTTTGCATGGACTAAATTGCAATGAAATTAGACTTAATTGTAAATTTTTGGAAATTTGAAAAGCTACCAATGGTCTCATCCTGACTAGGACTATGCCTATCCTAACCAGGATGCAAATTCCTTCATTTTATCAAATAAACATAATTTATCCTAATCGGTTTCCCAACTGAGAGATATCTCGAGACAACATGTCCTGACCAAGATTAGTGCATGCCCGACCAGGACATCACTCCTAATAGCATTAGGAGATTCAATTATTGTCAATTAAATGAGACTCCAAATCTTATCAATAATGGTTTTTAAGCTTCTTTTTAACTCAAATTCAAAATTTTGACCCTCTCTCTTCCTATTTTAAGTCTATAAATAGTATTTTATTCTAGTAATCATTATTCCCTATTTTCTCTTCAAATTCTCTATATTACTCTTCTAATTTTCTTAGTCTTCCTTAGTAATGTTTTCTTTGTTTGTCAATGGCCCCCAAGAAACTCATTAATCTTCCTCCCTCTTCTTATTAAAAACCCACTTCAAAAAAGACAAACCTAAGGGAACTCACTCTCTTTTTTCTTATTCATCTTAAGAAATTAAGAAAAGGATTTCTCAATTTCAATGGCGGTCCTACATCCTTTTAAGATTCATGCATGAGTCTACCCTCAAAGCTCTTGGATGTAATAATGAAGTAAAGGACCTCTTACTTTATATAGGTTTGTTTGATTATGCCTTCAACCCTCTACCTTCCTATCACTCTCTTATAGTGGAATTTATTTCATCCTATACTCTTTGTTCCATCGAGTATAATAAAGACAATTCTTATTACTCCATGCATTTAATATTAGGTGGAAGAGAAAGATTCATGACTTGCCAAGAGTTTAACACTCTTTTTAGCTTCACTCATGAGGGGCATATTCAAACTTAAGCTCATTGCTTCCCAATGCTTTTTGGCACAAGATTTGTTCTCCTCAAGCACCATAAAGCTTCTTTGTCGAACATACTAAAGCCTCACATCTCAAATCAAAAGCCTTTATGGTATGTGCATAATTTTCTCACCTATTCTATAAATGGTAGAGCTCTTTCAAATGAAACCCTTTCTTTAGATGATCTTTTCATTCTTTATTGTGTCATGCACAATGAACCTATAGCCTCAAAAAAAATTATGCAACAAAGATTGTGGCTAATTAGTGGTAGTTCAACCAGTGCCATTTATATTGGTTGAATTATCACAAAGTTAGCTTAATTTTATGGCATTAATCTTGAATATTTTCCCTCTACTAAACCAATTCTTCTTAATGAAACCTTTATTAGAAAATCTAAGTAATTTACCTTTGTTTATGATGCTTAGGTTTAGAAGCATGATATTAGTGAAAATGAGCATATTGATGCTTTATTCAAGTAAATTAAAGATTTTGAAGATCGAGGAGATAAAGAACTTGAAACTCAACCTCAAGGTGCTCCACAAAGGAAAAGAACAAAGCATAAAGGCACTTCCTCTTAAAGCCCTCAAGCTTATAGAGATGAGCCTCAATGGGTTGGATAACTTTTTTATATAATGAGCTTGATGGAAACTAATTTTAATGCATGCTTTGATCAAGTGGATGCAAACGTAGCTTATCTTTAACAGGATGTACATTATGTCTATGAGTAATAAAGATATTCTTGCTCATATGAACTTATCACTCATCCCCCTTCTCCTCCTCCTCAATAAGACTAGTTTCTATTTATGTGTTTTTTTTTTTATCAATTTTTGTTTCGTTTAATTTCATTATATTTTTAGTTTATAAGCTAGTTGTTATTAGTTTGTGTTTAGTTTTATGTTTCTCCTAAGTCTAAAATTGGCATTTTATATCATTGTAACTCTATCCTTTATTAATGCAATTTTATTTTTTAAAATTTTATTTTTATTTTGCTATCTTTTTGCATTTTGACAAAGAGGTCGAAATATTTGAATTTGTTTATTCTTAGCTTTATATTTGTTACATGCATTGTAAATATGACTAGTTTTTATGTTATTTAATGATCATGTCATTACGTTTTCATATTTGTGATGTGTTTCAATGTTTTAGTTCTTGGTCTTTATAGTGCTATATGTACTAGATTTGTAATGTGTTAAAGTATTTCTTATCATGACCGAATGGGGAGAAATAAAGAAATATATTAAATATTTTTAAAATTTGTATAGTTGTTTAAAAGGAGAGGAATCAAAATTTTTCAACAAAGTGGGAGATTTATTTATTTACTTATAAGGGAGATATTTTTAAAAAAAAATTGTCAAATCGATATTTTATGACAAAAAGGGGGAAATTCTTTTATTTATGAGTTATCATTATTTTAAATTGGTATCACTCTTTTTCAATTGATATCATTTAATTATTTAATTTCATTTATTGATATTTTTCATTATTTGAATTCTGTACTCCTTAAATTTATTGTCTTTATAATATACATAGATTAAGGGGGAGTAAAATTTATATAAAAATTCATACACTTAAATGGAATTCAAATCATCACACACTTACATTTTAAATTATTTTATCAAACTCAAAATAAGTTTGTCAAAATAAAAAAAGGGAGAGATTTTTTGCCTTAGCAATGATTAATCTTAATTTTGATCTTAACAAACTTAATTTTGAGCATCTAATATGTTTGCTACAAGTGTGTATAAGCTAGGTAGTTTTTAGAAGTTAAAATAATAAAGAAAAATCCAGAAAAAAGAAGAATGGCATGTAGTCCTGAGCCCCATCCTGACTAGGATCAAGACCAAGACAAAATTGGTTAAATTAGTGCAATTTAAGCAACTCTGACAAAACTCATCTCAAGCTCCATCTCGCCTAGGATGGTGCTTGGGATAAGGGTGTCCCAACTAGGACAAGATATTCTAACTGGGACCAAACTAAGCAAACTTCTCATGTTTGCGCAAAACCCATCCCAGACGATGTCCCGACCAAAATGGTGTCTGGGTCATCATGTCTCAAGTGATGTCCTGATTAGGACTAATATGTCCCCTTTAACTTCAATTGTTCTGAAGCTCTAATGGCTAGTTTGTTCAAATGTCCCAACTAGGCGTGTTGAAATTCCTATAAAAAGATGAAGAATAATTAATGAAGAATTATTAATGAAGGAAGAAGAAGGTATAGAGGAAGTTAATGCCTCTCAACAGACATTTTTTAGCTATTAAACTATAAAAATAACTCATGAAAGCTCAATTGAAGGTTACACACCTTGGTTGTTAAATCATTTACTCTTAGCATTCAATTGAGCTCTCACTCAAATCTTTATATACTTTCTTTATTGTTACTCTTTAACTCTAATTGCGAGTTAATTATGTGTTAGAAATAGGACTTCTACTCTATATAATTTCTGGGATAGATCAGAGGGAATTTTGCTTCTAAGAAATTGTTTTAAGTGTTTGTCCATTAAAACACTTGGAATTTTGTTTAGAGCTAAGCCTTGTGAAAGCTAATCGTTGTATGGTTTAGAGTTAAGACTCAAAACTCTCATGATCACAATCTTATTAATAAGATTGGTGTGGTAATTAAAAGTCCTAACTTAAGGATAAGTTAGGTGGAGGCACATGATTATTAAGAATCCAAACTCCTTAAATTAGTGTGTTCATATTTTCTTTCTCTTAATTCCTGTTTCATTTTTGCTTAATCACTTAATTTTTGTTTACAACTCAAAGAGCTTTATTCACCCCCCTAGCAATTATAGACAAATTTATGTCAAAATGAAAAAAGAAAGCAATTAGAATGTATAAATGATGATTCTAATGCGAAGATTACTGCTTTGAATTGAAAATGTGAATTTTATATGAAAACTTTGATCTTTCATAGAGGGATGTGAAATTTGTGTAAAAATATCATTTTTGTTTCAAAAATAACACTTTGACATAAAAACTTTTGAATAAGTGATAAATGTTCACATACAAATGTAAAAGAATGCAATTTTTAGTATTAAAGTACAATTTTTATAATGAAAATGATCCCTAGATCATGAAGTTGCATAGATGCAAATAAAAATGTGATTTTAATATTAAAAGTGTAGAAATTACATAGGAAGTATGCATCTCAAGTTAAAATGCTATTTTTGGCAACAAAATGTGCACAAAAGGCAGGAACTATACAAAGATGACAAATTTAATGTTTCTATATATGAAATAAGGATTTTATATGAAAAATAATTACATTTCATATAAGATGGAGAAGTGATGTTGAGATACAGATTTTGATATAAAGATATGATTTTTATCAAATGAATATGCTGAAAATGTAAAGAATGCAGAAATTGTGCAAAAAAATGATAAATTTTATATTTTTGAGAATAAAAATATGGACATGATGCAAAAAAAAAATGATATTTTTAAGCATAAAATGCAGGATTGACATAAAAGTACAAATTTATCATAAAAATGTAATTTTTATAATGACGATGATTCATAAATAGTAAAAAATGTAGAAAATGATGAAAAATTATGAAAAATACATATTTAATATAAAAGATTATGCTTCCATGATTTTTACATTCTAGAGATAAAAAAAATATAAAATAATAGTTTAATATCATCAAAATAAAACAAAAAATTATTCAAATAGCATGCAAAATGTCATTCTCAATACACATATCGCAATAAATTTCTAAACCACTGGCAATAATAAAAATAGAAGAGAAATCATAGTAGAAGAGAAGAAAATGCAAAAATATAGAAAAATAAATGCGCAAAAATGATTATTTAGTCCTCAGAAGGTTTTATTAAGCATGCTTTAAGAGTAAAAGCACTAGCTTTGTGTAAGCTTTTGAGTTATCCTTATCAACTTTGAGTGAAAAACATGTAGATTGGAAGTGTTATTACCTTTAAAGTGCGTTGTGATAGTGATGAGGCAAGGTTTGGTGTGAAAGAGTGGGACTAATTGATAACTAAATAAGAGCAAAAGAGTGGTTAATAGTATTTTTTAAGTGTCTGAAGTCTTCAAATTGGTAGAATAATAGTATAGTGTCAAAAGTCCTCCTCGAAAATGGAGGATAGTACTATTTATAGACATATGGGTGTGGAGACCCATTTTCACACATTCAGACATGTGTTTCATGTGCCTAGGAATGTGTACATACTCATAGGCATGTTTTTGGGGTGTTTTGGTATGGATGTCATAGGTTATAGGGCATGGCTCACACCTTGGGTGCATGGTTCTGGGGCACACTTTTATGCTCCCATTATTGTTTTAGTGTTCTCACAATCGCTTCTCAAGGTTCTACAATGTTTTGTTGGTTTTAGACCTTCCAAATGTATTTTTGATGTCTGTTTTATCAAAATTAACTTCCATGTCCACAAAATTGAGTCTCAGTCTCATGAGATGAGCATCGGTATGACAAGTTACACACTGTTAACAATAATTGTTGAAAACATGTAATTTATCATTTTGAGAGTTCATATTTTATTAAATCAAAAGACAACTCAATGATCCAGTGACCGACTCAATACTTTATAAGTTTAGTTTAGGTTTAGGTATTTTGATTCTTCAATTTAAGGTTTACACACAGCAACAACTTGTGTTGTTACATTGATTTCAGATATTATTTCCATCATTAGACCTTTGCTAGGGACAATTAAATTTGATATATGATAATTGCCTCATACTTTACATGTATTAACATAGCAATAGTCATGCATTGCATAACATACTAATGCTAATGTCAATACATATGAACCAAATGCAAAAATGGAAAAATGATTATTGAAATAAGGTACTTACATAATGAGATGTCTTCGTAGACTTGAATGTCTGACTATTTGTAGTACGTATTAATGTGTCCTCATAAGGTGTCATGTAAAATGCAATACAATATGCAATATAAAATGCAAAGTGATGCAATTTTGGATTCACACAAATGAATGCAAACTTTTTGCATAATGCAATAATGATAGTGATGCACTTCGATACTCATACGAGATGTTATCTTTACTCATGTAGTGATGCAATTTTAGAATTCAAGCAGTATGACTACCTACATCGGTGTCATGATTAACACTCACTCCAGCATTAATAAATAACTAACATCCTTTTAGACACTAAAGTAAGAATACCACCTCATTAGGTGAAGTCTTATACCACTATAACCCTTTAGGGTGTCAAGCAAAAGAAGCAACACTGTTATAACTTGCTTAGGTATTAGGTGAAAGACTAAGTACTATTATGACCTACTCAAGTGTCAAGCAAAAGGTAGAGTGCTATTATAACCTACTCAGGTGTCAAGTAAAAGACAGTGTGCTATTATAACCTACTTAGGTGTCAAGGCAAAGACAGTGTACTGAGATGATTCACTCATTTACTTAAATGCATATAATTATGATTACAATCTACTTAAATGCAAGTAGTGAATGTTGAATTATGCAGATGCAAGCAATTGCAAGCTTAGATGTATGTTGCAAATGTTATTTTTCAAATATGATGCTTTACAAGTATTCAATTAGTGTGATGTAGAAATTATCATACGTTCATATGTGTGTGCATTCTACTATGGATACAGATACATAGAAATGTGAGAAAGGATGTCATGGATGTGTAAAAAGCTAAAACAAAATGTAGTGTGTGTGTCTTAAAAGTCTATATGCACCATGGGTATGTCATACATTCTCAAGGGCCCATTTGGCTTCTCTAGGTGCCTTCTTGGTACTTTTAGCTGCATTTTTCATATCTTTTCTCATTTTAAAGTTTTTTCTTCCAGTTTTCAAGTTCTTCTCATGTTGATTTACACGTGTACACTTAATTTTGTCTCTTACAAACCCATCTTCTATCTCTTAAAAATTGAACTTCATTATTTACAAGTGCTTTCTTCTCCTTTTTGCTTAATCTTTTAAGTTTTTTCTTTCTTCTTCCTTTTGTTCTTTCTCTCTCTTTTTTTGTCTACTTTTTTTTCAACTAGGTCTATGATTTCATTAATTTCAGAGCATTCTCTTTTCCTTTTACTTGATTTTTTTGAACATGGCTACCTCTTCCTCTTTTGCCTTTGGTATTCCTAGATTAAAGGATGTCGAGATTAACTTAGATGATCTTTATTTTATTTTTAATGTTGTTCTTGTAAAGGGTATTCATATATTATTTTTCCCTCTTCAGCAAGTGAATCTCAGTGTAAAGGGTTTATTTTGGGGAGATCAGATCTCCATTATTCACCACCTCGATTACCATACTTAGTCTACTCACCATTCTGAGATAGGTCTTTTTGCCTATTTTTTGCTCAATTTTCTATTTGTACTACTGGTATAATTGTCTTATATTCCTTATTTTATGTTATTCTACTACTTTATCATTTTATTGCTTACACCATTTTGCTACTGAGCTTGTGTTGTTATTGCTTCTCTTCTTGCATTATTTGGCTTATTAGCTTGTACTTTTATTGTTTCTCAACTTCTTCTATTGTGCATATTAGCTCACGCTATTTCTCTTCTTAGCTTGTACTATTGTTGCTTCTTAGCTTGTACTGTATTGCTTCTTAGCTTGTATTGTTATTGCTTTTTAGCTTAGTTTGTTATTGCTTATTGGATGAGGTGAAGCATAAAGTAGTTGGCCTTGGCTTTGATGGCATTATTGCCTCTTTGTGTGTTGGTCCATGTAAGTCTAGCCAAGCTACTTTAACCGCTCTTATAAAGAGATTGATGGACTCCACTCATATTTTTTACTTTTCCTTTAGGGAGATGATGATCACTTTTTTTTTGTTTATCTTTGTTTTTATGTTAACTTTTTTTCTTCCTTTAGATTTCTCATGCTAAGGTAGAGATTATGTATGCTCGGCTTGCTAGTGCTTAGCATTAGTTTATAGCACATTATGGTTCACAGCTGATACTACTTTGCTTTCCAATATTATTTTCCTATAATAATATAGTATATGCATGTATGTATGCATGACATGATTTTTTTTATGTAGTAATATCGTGCTTGGACTTATTAGCAATTCTAGCTGAGGGAGGTTTCTTTAAATGATCACATTATTGATATGGAGCAGAAGCTCATAAGACATGTTAGAGTTGATAAGGGTGCCTCTAGAGTTTTTTATAAGGACAAAGACTAAGAGGAGACAATAGTTGCCCTTATTATGGCGTCTATAGCTAATGAGTTTGCTTCAGAGGCTTAGTGTAGGCCTTTTGGTCATATGTTTCACTTCTTCCTCAAGGTTTGATGTCAATAATCTATAATCTGAAAGGAAATCAGGAACTGATGAGGAACACAGATATACTGACGAAGCAAAACAAATGCAAATTCCACTTAACATGTTCAATGCACTTAAATAGATGGTAGTATTACATGCTATTTTCATAAATACACTTGCAAACTTCGACAAACATTTGCATGTTTACTAAAAACATTTAAGAAAGGCATAGATGCACTTATATGTTAATGATACCCCTATTCTTAGCTAGCTTTTTTTGGTTTTTTAATTAAGTATTTTTCCTCTCATTTTTTCTAACTTTTCCCTAAGCTGCCCTTTCAAGATTTCAACCTAGTGGGAATCCCTAATTTTTGCTTAGACCGCTCTTTTGGGTTTTCAGCTAAGCAAGAAGACCCCTAACTTTTGCTTAAGTTGCCTTTTTTTTTTAGATTTTGACTTAGCAGAGATTTCTTTCTTTATATATATATATATATATATTTATTTCTTATCTTTTTTCCTTTCTCTTTTTTTTCCATTTTCTTTGTTTTTCTTAAACATAGTATTTCTTCAGTTAATTGATGTTGACTAGTTCTGAGAACACCTTCCCCTTATAATCCATTAGATTGACTACTCTTGTTGTTAAGACTATCTTTAAAAGATATAGGCCTTCCTATTTTGTTCTAAATTTTTCCCTTGGATCAAAAATATTCTATATAGCTTGCTTTAGCATCCAATCCCCTATTTTGACACTTTTGGGCTTTACTTTCTTATTGAAGGCTCTTGCTAGACAAGCTTGATATAATTGTGAGTGATTCAAAGCTTTGAACCTTTGACTATTTAAGAGAGTGAGATTGTCGTGTCTTTATTACCCATTAAGTTTCGAGTAGTTCTAATTTAATTACTACACAATGTGAGTTCAATTCTACTTCCATTGAGAGGACTGCTTCGAAACTATACACTAGTGAGAACTTAAGTTGATACTGCGGACTAGTCTATATTGAGGATTTTGTTGAGTTATTTTTTGCACATTAGTGAGAAAGAATGAACAAAATGAATCGTGTATGTGCGGCATGTGCCTGCAAAAGAATGGGTTAAGCATATATGCATGACATGCTCATGTATAACGTTATTGTAATGATGTAGAATGGCTGCAAAAAGGATCGTGAGTTAGAGTATGCTATCTACATGTATATTATATATGCATGGTTGAAATGAATTTAATAAAACTGGTTAGTATTTTCTTGCACATGGAATAAACCAATCACAAGCAAGCTCTTCCTTCCAACCTTATTGCTACACATGGTCATTCAATCTCTTTCCTAGGTAGATTTTGAATCATATTCTGCAAGGACTATGATTCCACTCTCATACTAGGTTGTTTTGATTTATATTAATCATATTCAAAAGGTATGCTAGGGAATGATACTCAAATGCGCTCAAAGTAAACATACAATGCCAATGTGGAGATCAATATTTGAGTCCCAAATGGCATATATGACATCTTATTCATAAAGAAATTAAAATACATTTATATGACAACAATCAATTTATATTTATATTTCTTTTTATTCATAAAAAATTAAAAATACATCTTATTTTTTATTTATTATGAATTTATTTTAGTTAATTGAATACTATATTACTTAATAAATAACTTTACTACTAAAGATCAGTATTATTTTAACATTACATCTTGTATTTTTTTACAATATTACTAATTAGTGTACTAAAATGTAAGTAGAAGCAAACTACATATCTTTAAAAATTAAGAAAAATACCAAAATTCTTTAATTGAAAAATGTTTAATTACAAAATATTTTATTGTACTTTTTCCTTTATTAAAATAAAAGATCGGGGTTGTTAGGCTCAGCCCAAGAGCCAATTCACAAGTTTGACAAAATATTTATATTGAGATAACTTAATATGAAAGTGGTTAACTTTATATTGAGATAAAACCTTATATCCATTTTGTAAAAAACTTTTATATAATGTGTAGCATAAGGAAGACAAGAGAACCTAACAATCAATCAGTAGTTCATTGCCACTTATGAGGCCTTCCTTCAATGGTAAAACTAATTAAATTCGAAGCTTTTATATTGATGGACTATAGGAATAAAATTTCACAGCATAGGAATTATACTAATAAATTATCGTAAAATTATTATCCCAATCTCGAAACCATACATGTCGATCAATTGGAGATTTGCAATCAAATTGTTTTTTTTCTTTAATTATTAAAATCTACATGAGAATATTATCTTAAACAATTATATATAAGAAAAAATTACAAATACAAATACAAATTTAAAAATGAATTTCTTGTGTCGTTATAGAATTGGATATTTTATTTATTAAAAAATTGTATGAAAATAATAACTATTTTCTTATTGTACAAAATAATTTGTTTTAAAAATATAACTCATAAGAACATCTGATATAAAATATCTAGATGATAAATCGTTTATATTTTGTATTTTTTGAACACTAAAGAATAATTTATTATGAAAAATAAGCTTATAAAATATATTGAAAAATTAAATTCTTCATAAAAAAATTTTTTAACTACAAAACTGCTTTTAGAATGAAATAATTTTTTTTTAAAGATGATGTGATCTATTCAAGAGATAACTCTGGCTATCTGTCTTTAATTTCAAGAGTCAAATGATAGAATTATTACTAATTTGAAAATTTATAATTAATTCGTTAAATTAAAATCTTATGATAAAATAAAATAAAAAAATGTGTATGATAAATATAATAATTTTGTATAATTAACCCTAGTTTATTTATTTTTATTATGGTATGTAATTAAAAATAATTGTGTTAATATTAAAAAAAAACTTTATCAATTAAGTCTATTTTCCAAATCGGGAACATTCAAATTAATTGATTTGTACAGTTGCCATTAGTTGTAGAATCTTCATTCTACATGGACAAGTCACTACTAGCGACTTACTTACTCAAGTAATTAAATTCTCTCCCCAAAAAAAGCCCTAATTCTAAATTCATTCTTTACGTTTTTACAGTTAATCGTCACCTTCTACTTGTCTTTGTTGTGCGTCTGAAGTTGCAGCTGTTGTCCATCCGTCATGACGGAGGTTTTGCTGCGTATGGCTGAAGAATGGTTTTTGGCGGAGAAGTATGTGAGGGCTTATGACACAGCCAAAACAACCTTAAGCTTAGATCCTTTCTATGGGAATGAGTGCATTCACAAATACGTAGCTGCATTCAGAGTTCATGTGGGTGCCTTGTTCAAGACTGAAGATGGCGAGATTGATTGGTACAAGGTTCTTGGAATTAATGATTCTTCGGTGCCCACTCAAGTCTTAGTCCACCGTTTCTCTGTTACCTACAAATTGATCCATCCTGATCATCATTCCTCTGCTGCTGCCCAAGGTGCCATTAAACTTTTGGGGAATGCTTTTGAAGTTCTTGGCGATTCAGAGGCTAGGGCTGCCTTTCATAAGCGCTAGAATTTGCCCCCCTTTCTTGAAGATCCGCCCGACCCTTCTACTTCTAAGGTTGTTGTTGCTTCCGCTGCAAGCAAACCCAAGGACACCACACCCTCTTCCAGTTCCAAGTTTAAAGATCCTAGCTGTGATCATTCTATTCCATGGTCTAGTATGCCTTCTAGGTCAGCCGCCACTGCTGCCGCAATCGAGCCAAAGGAAACCACAACCTCTTCAAGGTCGAAGTTTGAAGATGGTAACCGCGCTCATTCAGTTGCAAGGTCTAGTGTGCCTTTTACATCCACCGCAGCTGCCAAGGTTGCTTCTACAGTCAAATCAAAGGAAACCGCAACCTCTTCCAGGTCCAAGTTTGAAGATCGTAGCCGTGCTCATTCAATTGCAAGGTCTGCTGCACCTTTTAGAAACCAAGAACGTCTGAAATCATTGAATAACTGGTATGTTTCAACCTTCAAGAGAGAAAGTGGTCGCAGTCGCCCATTTGCATCCACAAGATCCATTATGTAGACACCAGATTATATTATTTTAGTTAAATTTTGTTATATAGAGAAGTGATTAGTTTGATGGCTGTGTAAGGTTTGATTATTTTTGTTAAAAGCAACAAGATAATTTTCAATTAGTTGAATTATAAATATATGTAATTTCCCTATATTTGATTGTTCTTGTATGAATAATGCTGTCTTGGAAAGAAAATTCGCTCTTCTTGTAAAGTTTCATGCCACTATTAGTATTAGTTAAAATTTTGCTGCAAGAAAACTGCATGAAATTCACTTGGGTCTATTAGTTAACTGCTGTTTGGAGTAAGTACCATATATTATAGAGAACAGAGAACTTTCGTTGCCTTCTTTCTTTTTTTCCCGAAAATTCCCTTTTTTTTCCTATTTATGATTCCATCCATCGATGAATATATACACGTATATGACATTGAAGTTGTCAACACATTGCAAGTCTCAAGCTGTAATATTCATTTGAGTGTGCTGATGGTATTGAGTTGTACAAATTTGTCCCTGAAGAACTTTATTTTTCTGTTGGAAACATTAATCGTTATGAACACATTGAATATCGATGCTTTGCTATAATCCCAAATGTTATCAGCAAGTGAGCCGTTACTAGTATAGAACCCTTGCTAGTAAGTGAGTGTTAAGTGATAAACATGCTGCTTCTCTTAGTCTTATCTTTGTGTTATGTATCTGCTAACATATTTTGTATTCATCAGGTTGTATGTATATTAGTTAATTACTCTGTTTTATCTTTTCGTATGTAATTATAAATATTGTTGTACCATTCATTCAATAATATATAGAAAACATTCTCTGCTCCATTCATTACATGGTATCAGAGCCCTAAAGGCACCATGACTACCGAAATTATTCCAGCAATAAACACCACATTTGCTCCCTCTTCAACTCATCATAACTTTTATGTCAAACTTACTCCTAAAAATTACCTTGCTTGGAAAGCTCAATTCCTCCCCCTTCTAAACTATTAAGGTCTCCTCTCGTTTGTCGATGGTACCTCTTTTGGACCATTAAGAACAATTCCCTCTACATCAAATCCTGACCAACAAATTCCAAATCCAGAATTCAATTCTTGGTTCAAAAAAGATCAAATGTTACACTCTTGGATATTATCCTCACTTACTGAAGAAATTTTCCCCTTCATCATTAGCTTAAAATCTTCCCTTTATGTTTGGCAAGCTCTAGCCAAAGCTTTTGGTTCAGTTTCTCAAAATTGACAACTTCATATTCACATCGAATTACAAAGGCTAAAGAAGAATGATCTTCCTATCTCACAATACCTTCAATATGCTAAGAGCCTAGCTAATGAACTTGATTTAGTTGGTAGAAGTCTCTCCTCCACTGAATTCAATGCGATAATCTATTGCAATATTGGTAATGAGTATCATAATGTCCTCACTGCCCTTAACCTTTATCATGATCCCGTCCCATTCCATGAACTGCATGGCCAACTTATAGCCCATGAAATTCTCCTTAAAAGTACACAAGATCCTCCTCTTACCAACATGGCCATCAAGCAACCCACTCATGCTCCTTTGTTGTCGACCCCTACTCCTCCAACAAATAATTTTTATCAATGCAACTCCAACAACAATGGCCATCGGCGACTAGGGGGACCTTATTAGACTTGTAACCTAAGGAATCATATAGTTGATATATGTCGAAGAAGATACAATCCTTATGCTTCAAGCAATCCTCAAGCCAACTACATTCACTTTGGTCAAGCATCCTATTCGGCACGTCATACTCACTATTCTTATGGTGGTTAGCCCAGTCCATGGTATCTATCTTAATTCGAAGGCCAATCAACATATCACTCTAAATATTTCCAACCTCAGCATTGTGAATGAATATCAAGGTAATGATAATCTTCATGTGGCTAATGGACAACAATTGCCAATTTCTCATACCCTTATTGCATCTCTACCTAGTACTAATGGCTCTTTAACATTTAAATAATATTTTATATGTACCTCAAATAACCAAAAATTTATTGTCTGTCCATAAATTCCACCACCGATAACTCTTGCTTTTTTGAATTTTGGCCCGACTCTTTCTTTGTCAAGGATCAAGTAACTAGACAAGTACTCCTCTAAGGACTAACTAAGAATGGATTATAAGCTCTCCAACCAAAGAAGCAAGCCATAAATCTTGATCATCTTAACATGAATGATTGGCATGTTCGCCTTGGACATCCCCAAAGCATGTTCTCTTGAACATCCCCAAGTTCGAACTATTTCCAAAATAATAAAAATTTTAATTTACCTTGTTCTAGTTCATTTTTTCAACCTTGTTCTTCATGTTTCTTAGGAAAATTGTCTTGTTTACCTCTTGCATCTATTGAACATAAGAGTCTAGTTCCTTTTGGTATTATTCATTATGATGTTTAGGGACTAGCTCCTATTCTATCCAGTTTAGGTCATAAATACATTATTCTTTTTATTGATGATTTTACTTGATACACTTTGGTGTATTTTTTTAAAAAATAAAAGTGATGTTTATGCTTCTTTTCTTGATTTTAATTCTTTAATTGAATACCAATTTAATGCTAAAATTAAAGCTTTTCACTCTAATTGGGGTGGTGAATATCAACAATTAAACAAATTATTTCACAAAATTGGTATTGTTCACAGAATTGCTTGCCCTTATACTCATGAACAAAATGGTACCTTTAAAAGAAAAATTTGACACCTTGTTGATACCAAGCTTACTCTTCTTTCACATGGTAACATACCATTAAAATACTAGAATTTTGCTTTTGACACTACTACTATATGAATCAATAATTTACCATCTCTTGTCATTCAAAATAAAACTCTTTTTTTTCTTCTACATAATAAAAATCAAAATTATTTAGCACTTCAACCTTTCGGTTGTGCTATTTTTCCATTTTTAAGACCATATCACAATCATAAATTCTCTTTTCATATAACCTCTTATGTTTATCTTGGTCAGAGTCTTAATTATAGTGCATATTGATGTCTTCGTATCCCTACAAGATGTATTTATCTTACTAAACATGAAAAATTTATTTTTAACCAATTTCCTTCTAAAGAAAAAGTCCTACAATAGCCTCATTACACAAAAGATTACTCAACTCCATGGCTTTAATTAACTGGGCATATCCATTCTCACTCGACCTAATTAGGTACTCATCTCTTACCATCCTCTTCCACTACTATACCTTCTTCACCCCAACCCAACTTGACACCCTCTCCCCAAACACACTCAACATCCCCATCTATTTCTTTACCAGCACCCACACCACCTACCTCACCTGAACCCTCACCACAGTCCACCTCCCTCACTCCCTCTACCGCATCATCATAAAAAATTCACCCTCTGTCTGATATCTACTCTGAAATTGACCCAACATCAGCACCTGACTCACTTCCACCTGAATCCATAGGCACTCATCAGATGGTCCTTCACCCTTCCACTATAACCAAATGACAAACCCACATTGCCACCACATAGAACCTAAAACATATAACCAAGGCAAACATTATTAAAAATGGAGAGATGCAATGTTACCAGAGATTAATGCACTTAAGTCCACTAACACATGGAGTCTTGTCCTAGACCTCCTCATTTAAACATTGTTAGAAATAAATGGATTTTTCGCATAAAAAAGAAGGTTGATGGCACCATCAATAGTTAAAAAGCTTGACTTGTAGCTAAAGGATTCACATAAGAGAGTGGTATTGATTGTTCTAAAACACTTAGTCCCATTGTTAAACCAACGACTATCCGTACCATTCTTGCACTAGCCACCACTCATGCTTGGCCTATTCATAAATTGGATGTATTTAACACTTTTCTTCATGGTTTCTTAGACACACACACACACATATATATACATATATGGATCAACCACCCAACTTTGTTAATGCTAATTTCTAAACCATGTATGTCCACTACATAAATCTCTCTACAGGCTCAAATAATGTTAGTGGTATGCACTAGGTCAATCATTTGATTATGCATTGACTTTCTTATTTTATTAATAAAGAGGTATTTCATTATCATTTGATTTTATGATAATTATATGAATGGTTAATTCTTACTAAGGCCATTAAGTATGTGACTTGATAGTAAAACCCTTAGATTAAAATAAGAGTTCTATTCTAATTATCCCTAGCAATTTATTCATTATATAAATATTAAAGTATTAAGGCTAGTATTTTGTTGACTGATGATTATGTTTTACTAATCATGAATATGAGATATTAAGTCAAATCATAGGTACATGATGAGAGATCATGTACTGGACTATGAGAATATTACATAGATTATTGTCATAAGTATTTCTCATCACAGTAATTTTATTTCGGTCCTTTGACCTTGAAATCATCATGGATTTCTACATAGTTATTTTATGTTTTGACACATTCTAACATTGTCTTTAACTGGACGATTAAATTGGAATGTTGTTGGATATGAAATTAGTTATGTGAGGAATGTAAGTGATTCAGAAGGAATTTATCCCTCATTAATATGAGAAAGATATCTATGGGCCCCTTGATGAGATAGACTGAAGAAAATTGCATGGCCATGCTGAAATGAATTGATATAGAGTTATCATTTTCAGTCTACTTGGAATCAAGTCATAATATTGAACTATATAAGGATGACATTCTATGCCTTATGTTTAATTAAGATATCATGTGATAAAGGGATGATAAAATTCATTGTAATTAGGTTATGTCGGATTATTGACTTCACATGACTTGGGTAGTCATAATGTCTTGCTAGAGGCCAATTATGACTTGTAGGCCTAAATAGGGATTTAGGCCCACTACCAATGTTATGTGAACCTACAGGGTCACACACTTAGAACAAGCCCAAAACGAATATGGGTTTAATAAGCCCAAAATAAACTCTGTGGAAATAAATAATTAAAGTGTTTTATTTATTTATTTGTTTGTTTATTTATTTAAGATAAATGTTATTTTAAATAAATAAATAAGATATTATTTCTGATTTGTTTTTAAACAAAATCAGAATATAATAAATAGAAATTACCAAAAGGTCATTGGTAAGTGAAACCCTAATTTGGAGTCTATAAATATGTTATATTCTCTAGGGTTTCATACACTTGTTTTTTGCCTCAAAATTCGTTTAATTTCTCCTTAGAAAATAAAGACAGAGTTTTTCTTTCGTTCTTGATTTGTGAGACAATCAAGGAGGTTGCTAGCACACACACTCCAATTCATTTTGTGAAGGGCTGTTAGTGTGGATACCTATAGAGGACGCATCCTTTTGGAGATGTCTTGATCCGAACAACCAAGCCAGAAAGCTCAAGGTAAGGTGTCACCGGTGTGAACCTCCTCTCATCCTTCCAGAAAATCTTGCCTCTTCTACGTTTTAGTGAGATTCTTGAAATCCTAGCTTTAATCAAGTAGTCGAATTACATGGATCCAGGCTTGGGTACGTGATAAAATTTTAATTTTTCCGCTGCGTTTGTATCATAAATCCCAATAAATAAGCCCCATGGGCATGGTTCTAATGACTTTTTGATCACTTGACTCACTATAATTTTCAACCTTCTTAAGCATATACCTCCTTGTTCATACGAATTACTAGTATGTCCGAATTATTTGTACTAATCCTACTCAATCTACCATCACTTGGTTCCTTGATGCTCTCAAAGCTGAACTCCCTATACGTGACATGGGTTCCATTCATAATTTTCTCGATATGGAAGCTAGGTTCCTCCCGCATGGTCTTCTCTTTACCTAACAGTGGTATATCTCTGATTTACTTGCTTAAACCAACATGTCCTCTTATAAGCCATGTTCCACTCCAATGGCAACCAACCCATCTTTTACCAAAACTAGTGGACAACAGTTTGACAATGGTGCATTGTATTGGCAAATCATTGGTTCCCTTTAATATGTCACTCTCACATGCCCCGACATTACCTTCTCAATAAATAAATTGTGCTAATACGTGCACTCACCCACTACTAAACATTAGCTAGCTATCAAAAGGTGTTGCGCTATTTTTAGCACATTATGTCATATGGTTTATTCTTTGTAAAACAATGCTCTCTTGCCTTTAAATGTTTCTCTAAAAGTGATTAAGGAGGCTGCCCAAATGAATGTTTAATTTGGTTTCTTGGCAAGATAAGAAATAACCTACCATAGCTCGTTTAGATAATGCCACAGTTGAAGTAATGTGGATTTGATGTTTGCTCATCGGACTTGGCTATTTTAACAACACACCAGCTACACTATGGTGTAATAACATATGGGCCATATATCTTAGTGCTAATATGGTGTTTCATTCCTGAATAAAACATGCAAAACTTAATTACCATTTTGTACGAGCACATGTTCGCCTTAGTATTGTTCAAATCAAATTCATCTCTAATACTAATCAGATTACCAAAGTTTTAACTAAGCCACTAGGTTGCCTTTTGTTTGACAAGCACTAAGACAAGCTTTAGCTCTTGCCTTGCCTACCATCAGCTTGAGGGGGCTGTTAAATGATAAACATACTGCTCCTCTTAGTCTTATCATTTTTTCATATATCTGTTAGCATACTTTGTATTTATCAGGTTGTGTGTATATCAGTTAGTTACTCTGTTTTATCTTTCCATATGTAATTATAAATGTTGTTGTACCATTCATTTAATAATATACATAAAACATTCTCTTCTTAATTTGTTACAATGAGCCTATGAATGCCATGTCTTACAATTGAAAATAAAGAAGAATTTACGTTTTGATCATTAACTTGAACCTTTAAGAATTTTTTTTGTGACATCAGAACTAGAAATGTAACTATAAAATATTGAATACAAAAAGGAAATAAAGATAACTTGTCAGTATGCTATGGATTTCAACATAGTTTAAAATAAGGTTTAATTACTACATTTGAAAATAGAACTGAGATCTATTTTTCCAACTTGGGATGGCAAATCCATTGTACTCTTTTGAGCAGTTCAACTTGTCAGTATGCTCAGATAATGTGATTTGCTCTCATGCAATAGGAAATCCAATCTAACGAGTAGTTTATTTTATTTTGCCAAAGCTCTCCAAGATAGAATTGATATAGAAATGGGAAAAGTAACATAAAAAACGTATTTGAAGGAGTTATCATTTTTTTTGCCATAATAAAATATATATTATTAATTCATAAAAGGCAGTACAAGGAAGAGAAAGGAAGATTTTGGAAACAAAAAAAAAGAATACATTACAAGAACCACACAAAATATTACTCTAATTAGAAATATAAAGAAAAAGAAAAACACAACAATAACAAAAAACCTATAGAAAGCCACAATAACACCAGTACATCGATGTCACATTAAAGAGGATTTGTAGGTTAGTAATACATAAGTCTCAAACTTGGTATGGAAAGTGCACCATCATCCTCAGGGAAATTATGGGTGTGGCAAAACTCATTTTGCAAGTTGTAAAGAAACTCTTGAAACATGGGTAAATCAAATCAAGAAGTTTTTCAAGAAATAATAGGTCTTCTTCTTCTTCTTCAACAGAGAGCCAAAACTAAATTCCTCCTCTAACATCCATAAATATCTTATAGAAAGATAGTAAAACCATTACAAAGGATAAGCGAAAGAGGGATTTAACCCTAAAACTAAGAAAACTACGTTTCTTTTAAATAAAACTAAGGAAAGAAGTAAAAAAAAATCAAATTAAAAGAGGCAATGTTGACTCTGAACTCGACGACCTTAGTCAATCACAAAGAACTTTTGTTTTAGAATTTGATGGAATCCAAACAATCATGGATAATGTACAAGTGATTTCACTTTTTATCAAAATTTAACCCTATTTTGTTAGGATAGTATTTTTCTTATAAAGAAAATGTTTATATTCTTTTTTACTTTATGTCATTTTTTGACTTTTAATTTATTTTATAGTAAATCTATACTCTATTTATTTTGTCAAATTATAATTCAAAATGAAATGTGGAAAAATTTAAACTACAAAACAACAAATTTTCAACTTTAAAAATTATCTTAGTTTTACAAAAGTAAATATTAATTATTATAAATTATTAATTATATCATTTTGCACTGCATATGTTAATCTTGAAAAAGGCAACTGGTAGATTAACCATAGATAATTAATCAATAATTTTATAATGACTACAAAAGAATGAAATAAATTTGGGTTCTACTAAATTTTAAATTTAATTTTTTGAGTTGTTCTATTTACCTATTATGTACTGACACTTCAATTCCTATATTTTTTCTCATTTTGGGGCATTTTTATAAATTTGAAAAATTAGGACACCCACTTCTAACTTGGACACCCATTTTAACTCGAACACCCATCTATATTTAGGTTGATTGACCTCTCCTATTAATTTAAAAAAAAATACATTTTTAATATTTTCCTCAATAAAAAATAAATTTAAAATGAAAGTTAATATTTGGTTAACCAAATAAAATTAATTATAAGTTTACTTTTAATTGATAGTACTAAATAGTTTTTCAATATTAATATTTAAAATTTATATTTATGTATGTTTATATGTTTTTAATATTTATTTATGTATTCTATTTTTTTTCGTGCAATTTAGAAGATATCGATAGGAGCATCACGAATGAAAATGCTAATAAAATAAAAAAAATTATAAATTGATATATAAAATTGCTAATAAATAATGTGAATAAGTTTTTATATTTTAATTTTACTAATGAGTATATGATTTTTTTTAATTTTAAAGACTAATGAAAAAAAAAAGGTTATTTTGAAAACTTTGTATGATTAATAATGTTATTGCTATGTCTAAAATTATAAGATGAGATGAGAATTAGTTGTCATTAAAGTTATAAAAAAACTTGTACTTGTACATTTTGTTATAATTTTTTTGTCTTTTAAAGTTATTTTTTCGGATAATGAATATTATTAATCATGAAAAAAATGTATTGAACCTAATTTACATATATTTAAATTAATATATTTAGAGACTTATCATCGTATATTACTTAATGCAATATGTGCAATTACAAAATAGATAGCAAATTCAACTCAACATTAATTTTAAAAAGGAACAAACAACAATAAAAAAAAATAACAACAATATTTATTTGTATTACTATGCTAGGAAATTATTAGCTTATATATTAAATCGGTCTTTCAAGATTTTTCTATGATGTGTTATTTTATAAATTTAGCAAATCATTAATTTATTACTTTGGTCTAAAATCAACATTGAATAAAAATATTACTTAATAATTAATTAAATATTATTTTTTTAAAATAATGCCTTGTAAAGTAAGAGAGAAAAGAAAACTAATTAATTAGCTAATTGTAACTAGTAGTGGACCCCACTAACCTAATTACGCCTCATTTGCCTTATTGTATATCTTCTTAAGCTAAGAAACAAGAAGCAAATGCTCACTTGGATCAAGTCATGCAAGATCCTTATGCCAATTATGCTATTCAGGCAGTACTACAACAATCAAATCACTAACAAACAGATTGCTACTAGAAAAAAGCTTTTTAATGAAGGAAAAAGTCATTGCTAAAAGTTAAAAATTAGTTGCTAAAAGTTTTCAACAATCACTCTTTTATGGTCATTTGTTGCTGCAACAAGCCTTTCCGTTAAAAAGTTTTTGCAAGTAAAATAAATTAGTGGTTGCAAATAACTTTTTGCAAAAATACATATTATGATCGCTAAACATGTACTCATATAGACTACATTTTATTATAATAACAACCATATCTTCATTGCAATTGCTTTATATAACTACTATTGTACAACTAATTATGACCAACTTTTTTTTTATTGTAATAAGGAATTAAGAAGCACTATTTCTAGTTTGCTATATATATATATATATATATATATATATATATATATATATATATATAAGCTTAATACATCTACAATCCCCTTAACATGGCATTTTTTGTCACTTTCACACTTATACTTACACTTTTACCATTTAGACACCTCAACTTGCCAAAAAAAGTGATTTATAAACCATTTTGTGCATAGTTAGCCAACAAATGAAACACATGTTATTTCCTTGCACTGACTATGATGCAATGTAATACAACCAAAGCCATGTAACTAATAGTAAAAAAGAGGGAAGAAAATTGAACCATTTGTGAGTTTTTATCCTAAATTATCAACCTTAATATTTATTATCTCTCATAAATTAATCTAAAATCTCTAAGCTCTCTGAACAAATATGAAATCATTATTGAAACCATATTAAAATCATCAATATTATCTTTCGACACTTTGGTCTCCACAACATGCACCAATCATTGCAGATTAAGAGTACAAGTTTCTCTTCTGCATTTCATCAAACAATTTACCTAAAGACCCATATTTATACTTGAGCAATTCAATTATGGTTGTTAGAAGAAATAATTTTGTTTCTAATAAAATCAAAGTCCATTTGAATGGTACTTTGGACTTTTGAGCTGTAATTTGTCAGGTCCTAGTCAGGATATCATCAGTCTTGGTCGGGATAAGCATTGAATAGCTGTTATAAGCTATTGTATTTGAATTTTTTCATTGGTCCTAATCGGGATCACCTTGTCCTGATCGGGACATTAGATCAGGATCAGTTCTACCAAAAATTTAGTTTTTTGCAAAAATTAGTCTGCCTTGGTCCCGGTTGGGACCATGATAGGATTTGCACTTTTTGTACAATTTAGTCCCTGTGTTGAGTTCAATCAAGATAGTGCATGTGAGCGAGATTGAAGAAGATTGAATCGTCCTAAACTTTCTTCATGAAAATTGTAAATAATTGTCTTATCTTTTTATATCACTTTGAAACACCTTAATTGAACCTTTATAGCTTAAGATATTATTGAAATACTAAGAGCTGCACAACCTAAAATGAAATTTGCATATGTTGACTTCGACTCAAGATTTGCATACCCAAATTAGCTTGGATTTTGGCAAGTAAGCTCAATTCATAAAGCTTAAGATGTCTACTCCAAAAGTGAAAAATATCATTTTCTCATTATAGTGCTCTAAAGATGTCAAAAAGCTTCCTTGAATCTTAGATATCGAATTAGCCCAAAAGCATACTTATCAATCCAGGTCATTAGGCAGCTCGTAAGCATACCATTATGTATCCAAAAATGTATATTTTTTGTATGTAATTATTTCCCAAAGATTGTGGACATGCATAGATTGAGATATTTCATTGAAATGCATATTTATACTCTTTCAAGGAATATGTCATTGTATCCAATTAATTAAAAATTAAACTTCATAATATATCAACTTCCTACACTCTTAGTTGAAATCATTAGAATCAAAATTTTTTGTTAAAGTCCAAAATTAGGAGTTTGATCATGCAAATGGTCAAAAATCTCCCCCTTTTTGGCTTTGACAATGAATTTGAAAAGATAATAAATAATGTGTTTGTGTGTTAAAAATAAAAAATGTGTATCAACATGTTAAATTAAAATAGCTCCCCCTTAATATATGCATAAAATCAATATCATGTACCAAAGCACCAAAGAATTAGCAGAGCATATAAGGATTTAAAGAAATTGAACTTTTAAAAAAAACATATTAAATAATTCTAAAGGAGATGGTTCTAAGAAATGATACCAATTTGAAAGATAGTCATAAAAATTTTCTCCTTTATATGAAAATATATTTCTTTATTTCTTCCCTTCATAGACATGATAAGAAATATAAATTTAATTATTTATTCCCTTTTTTTTGTCAAAAATAAAAACAACATAAAATTTAATATGAGGAATAAAAAGAAATATGGCCTAACATAACAAATGTGTTAAAAAAAACATAAAAAAACATGACAACATGATCATTTTGTTAGGCAATATGAAGGAAATAATTTCAAATATATATGCATGTAATACTACTAAAATGCATCATAAAAATAGTACATACATCACTCACTATCACAAGATCATATAGAGCTTAGCTAGCTAACGTACATGATCATGTAGCACTTAGCATATCACAAACACAAACAGTAAGCATAATTTATCACATAGCTTCTTCTCCCCCTTTGTCAAAGATAAAAAGAAAAGAGAGAGATATAAATGGAAATGAACCTAAAGGGATAAAAAAAATCTAGAGGGAATAAAAGATCAAGAACCAAATCAATGAAAACAAAGATACACAAAATCGTTATAACATCGATGCCATACTTAAACAAAGTAAGCAAAATAAGGCTTTTTATCACATATGATATATAACAAAACTAGCCACACTTACAATGTTACTATGCATGTATAAACAAAATTATGTAAAATAAATTCAAATAATTTTCTCCCCCTATTTCAAATTTTTTAAAAACATAGAATAAGATTTGGATTTAAAAAAAGTGATATTAAGGACACACTATCATACAATCATGTCACTAACATAAACACATCTTCATAAAAAAAATGTCTCTTCCTTAAAAGAAATTAACTAAATACTCATGCAATTTCAATTATTTCTTCCCCTTTGTCAAAAGCAAAGATATCCATGTCTTATCAAAGATCAAAACAATTCTTAAGAAGAATTTATACATGAAAAATTTAAACATGAATTTTGCATGTATGAACACAAATAGAAAAAAATTCATGCATAAACACAATAAATAAAAAATTAAACAAACTCAAATATTTCTCCCCCATTTTAAGGAAAAAAATCATTAAAAAATAAAATTGTATTATTAAGATATTAATTGTAGATAAGACATAAAACTAAAAGCTCATGGCTTATATCCAGAAAATAAGCCAAACATAAACTGACATAATAATCATAAAAACAAACTATCAACTCAAAGCTTATATATGAAAAATATACTGAAAATAAACCAAACAAAAATTGATGAAAAACACATAAAAATATAAAGAAAATAATTAGTCTTATTAAGGAGGAAAGAGGGAATAATTTTTCTAAAATAAAATAATTCATTAATTGAATTTAGCTCAATAATTAATTATTAAATAGCTAAAAAAATTAAATGATTGTTAAGATCAAAATAAAAAATTAATAACCAAAACAATTAATAAGCACGACATAATTTCACATGAAAATAGTTCAACCATCAATCAATATAGCATTAAATCAAGACAAACTAGAATTATCAATTATACCAAGCTCATGCTTAATAAAATTCATTCTTTCCTCACAAAGAGGCTTCCTAAAAATATCAGCTAATTAATGAATAGTATCAATAAATTCAAGAAAAATATCACCATTTTGCATATGATCACGTAAGAAATGATGTCTAACATCTATATATTTAGTTCTAGAGTGTTGAATAGGGTTCTTGCTAAGGTTTATAACACTTGTATTATCACATTTAATAGGAATGTGATTAATATCAATGCCATAGTCCAAAAGTTGTTATTTTT
This sequence comes from Mallotus nudiflorus, assembly GCA_947683625.1. Classification (NCBI taxonomy): domain Eukaryota; kingdom Viridiplantae; phylum Streptophyta; class Magnoliopsida; order Malpighiales; family Euphorbiaceae; genus Mallotus; species Mallotus nudiflorus. Next base: position 51,682 of record CANTUR010000752.1, read on the forward strand.
TCCATTAAACTTGTTTGCAACAACAACTACCTACCATATATTCTACTTTAGCGGTGGACAAGTTAACCGAAACTTATTTCTTACTAAACCAAGAAAATAAACAATTACCTAAAATTTGAAAAGTTTCAGAAGTGCTTTTTCTATTTAGTAAACTATCGGGAAAGTCTGCATCAGAATAACTAATCAAGTCAAAGGAAGAACTCCTATGATACTAAAGTCCTAAATGTATTATACCACAAAGATATTTGAAATGAGACTCTCTAGGACTTGATTGAAATCTAGCACATAAGCAAGTAGTAAACATAATATCAGGTCTACTAGCAGTTAAATAAAGAAGGAATCTGATCATACCTCTAAATCACTTTTCATCAATCGGTTTGTCATTCACATCCTTGTCAAGTTTGGTTGTAGTGCTCATTGGAGTTTTGCTTGTCTTAGCTCCATCCATGCCAAACTTCTTGAGAATGTTTCTTGTATATTTAGTTTGATAAATGAAAATCTCATCTTTGCATTGCTTGATTTGTAATTCGAGAAAGAATTTTAGTTCTCCCATCATACTTATCTCGAATTCTCCATACATTAGCTTAGAAAATTCATCACACAAGCAATGGTTAGTAGCACTGAATATAATATCATCAACATATATTTGAATAATTAATAAATCATGCTTAGATTTCTTTATGAAAAGAGTTGTGTCAACTTTTCCATTATAGACCCTTTTCTCTAGTAAGAAGTTGCTCAATCTTTCATACCAAGCTCTTAGAGATTGTTTCAATCCATAAAATGCTTTTGGAAATTTAAAAACATGATTTGGAGAATCAAAATTTTCAAAATCTGGAGGTTGCTCAACATATACCTCCTTTTCAATAAAACCATTTAGAAATGCACTTTTAACATCCATTTGATAAAGTTTAAAATCCATGAATGATTCAAATGCAAGTAGCATTCAAATAGCTTCTAACCTTACAAGGGGGCAAAAGGTTTCATCATAATCAATGCCTTCTTCTTGGTTATAACCTTTAGCTACTAGTCTAGATTTGTTCCTAGCTATGACATCTTGTTCAATCATCTTATTTTTAAACACCCATTTGGTGCCTATAATAGGATGATGTTTTCATCTAGGAACCAAGGTCCAAACCTTATTTCTCTCAAATTGATTTAATTCTTCTTGTATAGCAAGGACTCAAAATTTATTACTCAATGCATCATCAACATTTTTTGGCTTAATTTGAGAAATTAACAATAGACTTTAATTGAAATCCAGTAGTTACCCCTTTTATAATGTAATGTCACCTATTATGAGATCTTTAAGATGAGCTTCCTTGAATTGCCAATCCTTTGGAAGTTCATCCTTCAAGGTAGGTTAAGATGTCTTCTCATTATCTTCCTTGCTTGGACCTTCAAGTTCCAAAGGGTTACTAGCATTTTCTTCTAGAGTTTCCATAATCTCATTGTCACTTATAAGATTATCAACACTACAAACATCCTTTCTAGGATCAAGTGAGTTTGATTCATTAAATACAACATACATTGATTCTTCAACTACTATAGTTTTCTTATTAAAAACTCTATATGCTTTACTAGTAATAGAATAGCCTAGGAAAATTCCTTCATCGGCTTTGGAATTAAATTTTCTAAGATTATCCTTAGTGTTTAATATAAAGCACTTGCATCCAAATACTCTTAGATATGAGATTTTGGGTTTTCTATTATTCCATAGCTCATAAGAAGTTTTATTTAAAATTGGTATTCTAAAAACTTTATTTGAAATATTGTAAGATGTGTTGATGGCTACTGCCCAAAAGTATAGGGGTAAATTATACTCATGAAGCATTGTTCTAGCCATTTCCATAAGAGCTCTATTTTTCCTTTCGACAATCCCATTTTGTTAAGCAGTTCTAGGAGAAGAAAACGTATGTGAAATACCATTTTCATTGCAATAGGTTTTGAAAATTTCATTTTGAAATTTGATTCCATGATCACTTTTAATAGAAGAAATCCAAAAACCTTTTTCTTTTTAAACTTTTTTTGCAAATTTTTCAAAACCTTTAAATGCATCATTTTTATAAGCAAGAAAATATACCTAAGTAAATCTATAGTAATCATCAACCAATACATATGCATAGTGCGTTCCACCGAGACTAGCAACTCTAATTGATCCAAATAAATCCATACATATAAGTTCATATGGTCTAGAAGTAGACACTACATTTTTTAGCTCAATTGAGGACTTGGATTACTTTTCCTTTTGGCAAGCATCATAAGGTTTATCCTTAGTTAATTCAAGATTAGGTAAACCAGTCATAAGTTCATGTTTACAAAGATCATTAAAAAGCTTAAAATTTGCATGTCCTAACCTTTTATGCCATGTCCATGTGTCACGGGAAATTGACATTAAGCATTTAATATCTTTATTATCAATCTTGTTGAAATCAATAATAAAAAAATTGTCTATTCTTTCACCATTAAAAATTATTTTGTCTTCATTAAGACTACTAACAAAGTAATTTTTAGGATAGAAAAGTCATTTTATCTCCCATGTGACACAATTGACTTATGCTAAGTAAATTATGTTTAAGACCATCAACAAGCAGCACATGATGTATAAATAAGGATTAAGGATTACCTATTTCTCTATTGCCCACTATCTTTCCTTTGGCATTATCTCTAAATGTGACATTCCTCCATCATTTACATCAAGCTTGTTGAATTGCTCCTTATCTCTCGTCATGTGCCTTAAATATCCACTATCAAGATACCACTTACTTTTCATTTTTATTAATTTTAAGCACACCTACACAAAATAATTTAAGTGTTCTTTTGAACCCAAACTTTTCTTGGTCTAGGTTGGTTAGTCTCAAGATAATCCAAAAGAAGTACATTCATGTGTAGTCTTATATAAAAGCACACATTGTTGGTATGTCCTTTGATCATACAATATGAGCATACACCATTTTCAAATTTGTTTCTCCTAGGATGATATGCTTTTCTAGTGTGTGATACATGCCTTTTTATGTTGTGGTGGTGTATGTCTCTTATTATTAGCAATGGCAATGTATATTTTAATAGGTTTGTGCAATATGTTTAGGTGCATTATATTGTGTAACATGCTTATGAGTGTTGTGTTTAGTTTACATATAAGCATATTTGTGTTGTGGTCTTATAACATATGTCTTACCTCTTTGTGCCAATGGAGGTTGAGTCTTATAATACTTTCCTTTATCATTTGACACATGAGACTTTTTAGCTTTGAAAGCTTGAATCTCATTTGATTTGGATGTAGAATGAGTGGAGTCATGTGAGGCTTTAACAAAATTAATGTATGATGATGATAATAATGAAGGCATTCTATTTTTATATCCAATTCCATGGGTATCTCCATGAAATTTTTGAGAATCAAGATGACTATTTAAAGTTTATTTTCCTCTCTTGAATTTAGCAATGGAATTCTTTAATTCTAAGACCTTCTTAGAAAGCTTATGATTTTTATCACTTGCTTTCTTGAGTTGATCTTTTAAGGAATTAGAAGATTTTGCATTACTAACAAGTGTTTCATTTGATTCAACAAGTTTAGAAAAATCATTTTTTAAACTTTGAAATTCTTTGGTCAAGCTAGCAAACTCATGTTTATAATGCTTCTTTTTAGATAATAAGCTTTTGCATTTAAGTAAGAGTTTGCTCATAATAGGGCTCTCAACATCATCATCATCATCATATTCATCATAATCACAATAATTTTCATAAGAGTTAGAAGTAGATGGTACCTCATTTTCATCTTCAAGGACCATGAAGCAAAGATTGGCCACTTGTTGTTGTTCCTCTTCCTCTTCAGATTTAGAGGAGTCATCCCAAGTAGCTTTGAAGGCCTTCTTTCTATCATGTGCCCCATTATTCTTGAATTTGAGTTTAGGGCACTCATTTTAGATGTGTCTCAGTTTCTTACATTCTTAGTAAGTAACTTCTTTGGTTCTCTTCTTGCCATTTCCTTCAAATTTCTTATTAAAGTCCCTTGTTCTTAAAAAAATTTTTCTTTCTAAAAAAATTTTGAAGTTCCTAGTGAGCATGGTACAATCTCCATCTTTATCACTATAATTTTCAACATTTTTATCTTTACTTTCTTCTTATGAGACCTTTAATGCTATGCACTTTTTCTTTTCTTCTTTCTCTTCTTGCTCTTCACCTCTTTGCTTAATTATGAGCTCATATGTTAAGAGCTTACCAATAAGCACATTGATTGAGATGGTAAAGAGGTCTTGAGCTTCCTCAATTAAAGTGACTCGAGATTCCCAATTCTTCTTAGGTAAGATTCTTAGAATCTTATGGTTCACCTCTTCCTTGGAGAAATGTTTTACAAGTTTCTTAAGGGTTATGAGGAGAGCATTGAGACTGTTTGTCATCTCCGTGATTGATTCTTCAGGCTTCATTTTCAAGAGTTCATGTTTATACATATGAAGCTGAACCTTTTTACTTCTTACTTGTACATTGCCGTTATAATGGTTCTCCAAGGTCTCCCATATTTCCTTGGCTGAAATGCAATATTAAAGCTTGCCTCCCTCTTCTTTTGTCATGGAAGAAAGTAGAGTGATTATAGCCTTTTTAGTTTTCTTCATTTTGATCATTGCTCTAATCACTTCATGAAAGAGTGGTTTGTACACCATCAATGATACTTTTTGGTAGTTTCTAACCTTTGAGAATAACTTCCTAAATCTAATGGAATCACAATCTAGATATAGTTCTATTTTGAACTTCCAATGAGGATAATCACTACCATAAAAAAATGGTCTAAGTGAAGATATATTTTGAGATTCACTCCCTATGATCTTATATTCTAGAAATCAATTTCCTAGAAATGAAGTGCTAATACTAATTGGAAGAGTCATAGGGGGTGAATAGGACTATTAAATAAAAAAAATTAAAAAGATTTGAGCAAGAATTAAAAGGAATCTTGAGAAGGAAGAATAATGAACATAAGAATTTAAGGAGTTTGGATTCTCAATAATCCTACTGGATTCTCAATAATCCTACTTCTCCACGTAACTTATCCCAAGTTAGGATTTTGAATCACTAGAATCTATTTCCCTAGATTGAATTTTACAACTTAAGTTTTAGGCTCAACTCAAACCTTACAACTTGAGTTTTCAAGGCTCACTCAAAAATCAATTCACAAGTGTTTTCAAAGGCTCACACTAAAACCAAATTCCTAAGTGTTTTAATGGCTAAACACTTTAACCAATTCCTTTAGAGTAAAATCTCACTTTGCATTTTCTAACCCCAAAATATAGAAGAATAAGAATTTCTATTCTAACACTCACTAACTCTTATAAGAGTATACAATAATAAATTGAATTTTGAAAGATATTAGGAAGCTTAATTGAATGCTTGAAAGTATATAATGAATAAACAAGTTTCTTAACTCTAAAATAATCTTTAGAGGTTATATTTATACTTAAGCAATTCAATTATGGCTGTTGGAAGTAATAATTTTGTTCCTAAAAAATCAAAGTGTATCTGAATGTAATTTGGACTTTTGAGCTACAATTTGTCAAGTCCTGGTCGAGATATCATCAGTCCTGGTTAGTACAAGCATTGAATAGCCATTATAAGCTATTGTATTTGAATTTTTGCATTGGTTCTAGTGGGGATCACCTTGTCCCAGTCGGGACTACCTTGTCTTGAGCATCATCCCTATCGGGACATTGGATAGGGATCAATTCTGCCAAAAATTAAGTTTTTACAAAAACTAGTCTGCCTTGGTCTTAGTTGAGACCATGACAGGATTACGACTTTTTGTGCAATTTAGTCCCTGTGTTAAGTCCAATCGAGATAGTACTTGTGAGCAAGACTGAAGATGATCAAATCAACCTAAACTTTCTTTATAATAGTTGTAGATAATTATCTTATCTTTCCATATCACTTTAAATCACCTCAATTAAACCTCTATACCTCAAGATATTTTTGAAATACTAAAAGCTGCACAACCTAAAATGAAAGCTACATATGCTAAATTTTAATCAAGATTTGCATACCCAAATGAGCTCAGATTTTGACAAGTAAGCTCAATTCAAAAAGCTTAAGATGTCTACTTCAAAAGTAAAGAAGATCATTTTCTCATTATGGAGCTCTAAAGACATAAAAAAGCCTCCTTAAATCTCAGAGATTGAATTAGCTCAAAAGCATCCATATCAATCCAACTTGTAAGAAAACCACTATATATCTAAAAATGTATATTTTTGGTATATAATTATTTCTCAAAGATTGTGGACTTGCATAGATTGAGATACTTCATCTAAATGCATATTTATAATCTTTTAAAGAATATTTCATTGTCTCCAAGCATTTAATAATTAAACTTTATAATAGATTAACTTTTTACACACTTAATTGAAATTATTAGAATCAAAATTGTTTGTTAAAGTCCAAAATTAGGATTTTGATTATGCAAATGGTCATATATGCTTGCACACACAAGATCCACTAGTAAAAAATAGAAAATAATTGCATTAATATAAATTAAAGAATGTTACATAGTTTAATAAGTCACAATGAACTATTCTTAAACATGATATACAATATACAAATAATTACTATAAGAGTATCTAATTCCTATCAAAATAACACAAAATACCTATACATGTTTTTCTTGGGGGATTCTTCCTCTTTCGCTATTCTTCTTTCTGAACAGCTTCCATAACCATTTGTTTTTGTATAAAATGAGCTTCAGCTTCCTCTATAGCCTTCATCTCTTTTTCCCTAATAGCTAACAATGATGCAAGATATTCATTATCATACTCATATCAAATAAGTCATTATGTTATCAAAACATTACTTTTAGTTAAATGCCCAAACCTTTAACTCATAAAACCAACAATCATCATGAAGCTCAAAGTGATAATAGTAATAAGATGACATTACATAATAAAAAAAAAGCAAGCAACATCAAACATAGTCTAAACCATAATCCAATCTAAGAAAAATAAGCAATCAACTAAAAAACACCTCTCTTACCTTGAACCCAAGACATTCAGCTCATATGTGAAATGTGCTATTGGATAGTTCCTTGCAGGAACCTTGGGGGAGACCTATTTCACATTAAATATCTTGGTGGGGCAACATTCGGTAACTTTGGCACCAGTATTTAAAGGTTGTGCATCATACATAGTAACTTAAAAGTCCATATAAACTAGTGAAACTCTAAATTGGAATTATGTTTTCTTGAGCTTAATAAACTAAACATAAAAGGTCAAAGAAATAGAAAGCAAAACTCATGTTTCATTTTCATGCCAAAAAATTCACTTGTACTAAAACTATCTTTTAACAGTCTAATTTTGTATTAAGATAGAAAAATTCACTTTGAATGAAACTTTGGAAGATCCACTTCTAAAGAATAGGTCTTTTAAAGCTCTCTTTGCATCAACATATTTTTGACGTACTGCATATCTTATATAATTTTGAATTATGATTTCTAGTTTAATGAGGCTTTTTTTAAGTAAATTAATGAATAGATAGAGAAGTAAACTACAAGGGAGGGAAATGAATAAAATTTCCATTAAAAGAATAAATATGCACTAAGACTACTAATAAATGGCACAGGCCAATCCCAAAATTTTACACTTGTTAACCTTGGTAACATGTGTTAAAAATTACATCTATTTACATCACAATTTCCCATAAAGTGATACAAATTTGATATATCATGTCAATTAAAAAAAACTAGTGTTAAAGTATATACCTTATATGGTTATTGCTTATATAGTTGTTGAAATCTTCTTACATCCTACAAAAAGGATGATTAACTGTCAATCATTTTCCAACAAAAAAGATGATAGATGCTTACCAAAGGCTAACTAATTAAAGAGAAAGAAGAAAAAGAGATAATACCAATCTACCAAAACTAAGCAAAATCCCAGAGCTTCACTAAGAACAAAAGGAAATTCACATTAGAATAACCCAGTTAGGTTGCAAGAGATGCAAGCATAAGAATTGAAACTAGAAGAAAACCTTTTCCTTTTCAACTTATCTAAAAGTGTCACGACCCAAACACAGGGGCATGTGACCGACACTAGGGAATGGGAAAGCACAAAGCTACTAAAACCCGTAGTAAGCCTTAAAAGAAAAATGCGGAATATTTAAACTTGAAAACCTTATAATAAAATAATTTAATCAAGATGCACACTATTAAACTGGTTTTTCTCAATTTAATTAAACCATAACATCACCATGTATAAATAAACATAATTAGTTATACAAAATAGTATTTTAGTACATAAATCTCAATACAAAATATTCAAATTTAAAATATGCAATTGTACATTTCTCTACTGCGGTACACGGATACTAATACAAATACAACTATATAGACCTACATAAAATAGCTGGTCAAGAAGCTACACGACGTAGAGAAGTAGGCCTAACAGAAGACTCCTAAACTCTTGAAAAAAATAAATTGAGGGGAGTCAAACCTCACTGAGTAAGCTAATAAACGAAATGAATGCAGTTTGAAAATCTACTTTCAAATAAGTTTTTATGAACATATAATATATTTATATTTTGTTCAATTCGTTTGATATATATATATATATATATATATATATGTAGAAATTCATTTTTTTCAAAAGGAAAGAAATAAATATTTAAATGCATTTTTTAAAATATTTCAATATAAAAACTAGGTAGAACTCGAGTTCTCAATTTTAACAGTCGATCGGCTCACTTATATCCAAGACTGTCAGATCCCGAGAGCAAAGCATCATTAGGATGCACAGCCACAGTCACATCACTTAATCCAATATCATTAGCGATGTCCAAGAGCAAAGCATCACTAGACCATCGGCCCCAGTGAGTTAATAAGTATTAATCTAACTATACTGGCGATGTCTGAGAGCAAAGCATCACCAGACCTTTGGCCCCAGTATTTATTAAATAAATAAATATTATATTACTGGCGGTGTCCGAGAGCAAAGCATCACCAGACTATCGGCCCTAGTAATATAATCAAATATTTTACCGGTGGGCACAGGGTCCTGATGAAACCCATCAGGTAGCTCGTTCTACCGTATTTTATTTAAAATAAATGAAAATAATGAAAATTACAATAAATAAAAATAAAATTAAACAATTATAAATTAAACCATGAAATATCATATAAAGAATATCGACTATAATCTCATAAAATTAAATTCATCAAAATTTAATATGTTTTAACTCAAAAAACCCGACATACAATTCAACTATTAACTTACATGATGAAGGCACTCCTCTGATACATCGTGTTCGACCTTGACTAGTAGACAAAACCAGAGGGGTGGCTAAAACAGAAAATGAAATGACAATCAGAAAATAGAAACCCTAACTTCTAGAATTTCTAAGGAAGACTCAACTCATAATTCAAAAATTAGGATTGTCCCGATGTCACATTTCACGAGAAATGTACTGAAAATTTGACAGAGTCTCCTCTATAAAACAGACATCCCTCTATCGAAGTAGGGTCAATCCTGCAAGAAAATACACTTCTAAATTCACACAAGCTCAACACCTCGGGTTGGGACCCCAAACTACTCAAATCCCTAACCGAGGTTCACAATCCACCAAAAATAAATAATTTAATAAAAAAATATTTAAAATCATTAAAAATCCATAAAATACCCAAAATTTCACAATTTAATTTATTTACATAATAAAACATTAAAACTAATTATTAATCCAAATTAGAAAATAAAATCCCAATAATTTATATAATATTAATAAAATCCAAATTTTACAATTATTCATCACAAAATAGTCAAATTCACATTTAATTATTTAAATAGCTTAAATATATTATAAAATTAATTAAAAACTCATTTAATCACAAAATAATAAAAAATTTACTATTGAATATAATTTTCAAAAATTATAATTAATTAGTTAAAAGTAATAATTAATTTATAAAAATTATTCTAATACTCTATAAAATTCTAAAACCATTTAAATTTTAACTATATTTTCAACCAAATTACATAATTACCCCAAAATTCCAATTTTCACAAAAACATAATAATTCCTCAAAAATAATATTAATTTACTAAAAATAAATTTATTAACACAGAAATTACTAACTTAATATGCTAATCACTAATTACTCAAATTCCAACCAAAAATAATTAATTAACATAATTAACAAAAATTACAATTTATATTATTAAAATATTCAAAAATACCCATAATTAAAATTAACTAAAATAATTTAAAAACAACTATGTACATATAGATCAACTCAAAAATAAACCAAATATTAAAAATAAATTAAGCAAAAATTATATTAATTAACTAAAAATTAAAATAAACACAACAACTAACAATTAACCAATAAAGAACACAGAATCAACCCAGAAATCAACCTCACAGCTCAACCAAATAAGCCTAGAACTCACCTAAAGTAGAATTCTAGGATAGGGACGCTGCTGCTGTGTTGTTGTTGTTGCTGTCACTACTGTTGTTGATGTTGTTACTGCCGCTATTGTTGATGATGTTGTGGTTGCAGCAAGAAGAAGAAAGAATTAGGCGGTGGTTGCTGGAATAAGAAGGAATAAGACAACAAGAAAGGGTAGAAACGGGACAACAGGGAGAAGAAGAAAGGGAATGGCGGGGGAGAATAGGGAAAAAGGACAAGGTGGGGTTGGTAGGTTTATTATATATATATATATATATATACACACACACACACACACCCACTCAACACACATACATAAATATATAACACAATAATAATAATAACTCTAGTTAAAAAAATATGCTATGTAAATTATAAAATGAGATGAAAATAATAAATATATTAATAGTTTACAAATAGAATTTTAAATTTAGTAATTAAATATAACAATTCTTAATGTAATAATAATAACAACATACAATAAAAAAATTATTAATAATGTTGTAAACCTCAATATTTAATTATATAAAATAATTTTAAAAACTCAGGTTATTATAAAAAGACTCACTGACTATAGTAAATGTACAAAGATTGACCAAAGAAATAAATGAGAAAAGAGTCCTGATAACTCTAGGAACTTGGCTTATTTTAAAGGGGGAAAACTAAAAAGATTAACTGATAAAGTAACAATTAAAATGCATTAATCAATTGATATGATTTCATTTATAAAAATAGCAACTGAAGCTAGATTTGCTTTTATGAAATTAATAAAAGTTTCACCCTTATGGTGTGATATAAAAGTTCCATCATGTGTTAATTAATTTTCAAGATTAAATATAGCTTTTAAAGAAACATTCACCAATAATACATAGATACACATATTAGTGAATTGAAAAAGGGCATCACAAAATTAGAATAAATTGATTCTTCTTAAGAATTTTACCTAAAGTAAACCCATCGAACATATCTTACCCACATCAACCCCATACATCAAGTCATTATGCCTATGGAAATACTCACCTAGGAAAATTCCAATAAGAAATGCAGAGCCAAGTTTTATTAGCATAATGTCAGTAAATTGCAAGAGCATAAAAGCAACTAACAATTTGCAATAATAATGCACATAAAAAACATTTGGAAATTTGTATTTATTTTTGCCATAATGGTCCACCATTCTTATTCATTTGCAACCATATGAATAGACTTTTAGCGATGACTATTAAACATCATCGAAATTTATTTTAGTTTTAATGACCAAATAGAAATTTAGCTGTTATTAATGTATTTATAAAGATGAATTTTTATGCAGTCGCAAAAAAGTCTATTTTCTTGTAGGGAATTAAGTAAAATAGAATAATTTAAGTTATGTTTTGTATAATTGATATGTAAACAAGAGTTGGTATTGATATACAAATAAGAGTTAGTGAAAATGAAAATAATTTAAGCTAAGTCTTGTTTAAGAGTCTAATCATAGAATTGATTAAAGGGATAACAGTTTAAGTTAATTTATGTAAAATTGCATTAAATAATAATATGCATAAAGAGAATTCAATAAAGCTTATATATTCATGGAATTTAGATGTGAAGTTAAACTTAATGTGTTAAATGCACCTACGGTCACTCAAATTTTAGTTTGTTTCATTTTGAATGTCAAACTTTAATTTATATATTTTTAGTACTAAATTTTAATTTAAGTATCCACCACTAGTCATCTAGTGAAGTGCTGACTTGGTCACTAGGTGAAAATATTTATAGAATATTCTTTATATCAGCTTCAATCATCTTTCACATTAAATGCACATGTGGTCACCAAACTTTAATTTTGTTTCAATTTAGATAATTTTTTGTTTGAGACTAAAATAAAATTTTCTAGATTCAATTTTATTGAAGCCTACAAATCTAAGTAAGAAATCCAACCCATGAGAAATGCTTGGGGAAGAAGACAAAAAGAAGATACAATAATATTTTGAAAGTAAGTTAAAGAGTTTAAGGAGCTTATGCATTGATGAAGTGGAAATCTTAAAAATTCCTATTACAAGCTTACAAGCTAAGGAGATGAGCTAGGAAATACTAGCCCGCAAGCAACACTGTATATAAGAGCAATGAAGAAATAAAGAAAAAGCACAACACAACCCATTATCAATACCAATTATCAATTAATCAACAATTGAACTTTCAGCTTTAATGTAATTTCTATTTTCTTAGCTATTTCTTGTTTTCCTATTAGAGCTTGTAATCACTAAATTAATACAAGAATTGCTATTTTACAATTTGCAAAAATTATTTTGCATATCATTTAGCTAAATATATAAAAATGTCATTAGAATCCAAAAAAGTTATGGTATAGGTGTTTGGGAATCATAATTATCTAAAAGAAGTTAGGTTTTACTTTGAGCAAGTATCTACTAACATGCTCGAGCATTGAACCCAATTCACCAAAAAAACACCAACAATTTTTTGGCATGCATAGTGAGACTCATTCTAATAAGATTATTACATTAATAAGTGAAAAAGAAATTTTTGAAGTTGGTTACTGGACAAACAATTCTCCTGTAGAAATAGGTGGCGTATAGAAACAAATTAATAAATATTTAGTGACTCATTATTACTCTTGGATTAAGGCACATATTGGCTCTATGTGCCAAAATTTAGAAATTATTAGTACTAATGCTGCTAGAACTTATGAAAATGACATTTTGACATCAAACTTATGAAAAAGTGATAGAAGTTCACATACAAATGTAAAAGAATGCAAATTTTAGTGTCGAAATACAATTTTTATAATGAAAATGATCCATAGATCATAAATACGCAAAGAGGCAAATAAAAAATGTGATTTTCATATGAAAAGTGAAAAAATTACACATGAAGTATGCAGCTTATGTTAAAATGCTATTTTTGGCAACAACATGTGTAAAAAAATGTAAAAAGTATACAAAGATGAAAATTTTAATGTTTTTGGATACGAAATGAAGATTTTATATGAAAAATAATGAATTTTCATAAAAAATGGAGAAGTGATGTTGAGGTAAATATTTTCATATAAAGATATGATTTTTATCAAATGAATATGCTGAAAATGTAGAGAATGCAAAAATTGTGCAAAAAATGATAAATTTTATATTTTTGAAAATAAAAATACGAACTTAATGAAAAGAATGATATATTTATGTACAAAATATAGGATTAATATAAAAGTGCATATTTATCATAAAAATGTAATTTTTATGATGAACATGAATAAAAAATAGTTAAAAAATGCAAAAAATGACAATTATGAAAAATACATATTTAATATAAAAAATTATGCTTTGTGATTTTTACATTCCAAAGATAGAAAATGTAAAATGATAGTTTAATATGATGAACACATAATAAAAAATTATTCAAATAGCATGCAAAAAGCCATTCTCAATACACATCGCAACAAATTTCTCAATCGCTGGCAATAATAAAAATAAAAGAGAAATTAGAGTATAAGAGAAGAAAATGCAAAAATATAGAAAAATAAATGTGCAAAAATGATTATTTGGTCTTTAGAAGGTTTAATTAAGCTCATTTTGAGAGCAAAAGCACAAGTTTTATATAAGCTTTTGAGCTATCCTTGTCAAATTTGAGTGAAAATGTGTAGAAGGCTGGTGTTGTTACCTTTAAAGTGTGTTATAATAGTGATGAGGCTCAATTTTTGTTCAAAAAAATGGGACTAATTAATGCTAAATAAGAGTAAAAGAGTGGTTAATAGTGTTTTAAGTCTTCAATTCTGCAGAATAATGGTATAGTGTCAAAATTCCTCCCTCAAAATGAAGAAGAATAGTACTATATATAGACACAAGGGTATGGAGACCCATTTTAAAGCACTCAGATGCATGTTTCATATGCCTAGGCATGCGTACATGCTCATGGTCATGTTTTAAACCATTTTTTGTATGCATGTCGTAGCTTATAAGGCATGGCTCATGCCCTTTAAGGCACACGTTTGCTCTCCCGTGCCCACTTCAGTGTTCTCAGGGTTGCTTTTTGAGGTTCTATATTGTTTTATTGGTTTTGGACCTTCCAAAAATATTTTTAATGTCTATTTTGTCAAAATTAACTTATGTTTTCACAAAATTCAATCTCAGTCTCATAAGATGAGCACCAGTCTGATAAGTTACATAGTTTAAGTAATAATTGTTTAAAATATGTAATTTATCATTTCAAGAGTTCACATTTCATTAAATTGAAATAGGACTCAATGATTTGATAACCAACTAGACACTTTATAAGTTTGGTTTAGGTTCAAGTATTTTGACTCTTCAATTCAGGGTTTTCACGCACCTAAATCGCAACAACTTATGTTCTTACCTTGATTTCACATATTGATTCCATCACTAGACCTTTGTTAGGGAAAGTCAAAATTCGATGTATGATAGTTTCCTCAAACTTCATGTATATTGACATTAGCATTAGTCGTGTATTGCTCAGCACACTAATGCTAATGTCAATACATATGAAGCAAATGCAAAGATGGAAAAATAGTTTTTAAAATAGGGTACTTACCTGATGAGAAGTCTTTGTAGACTTAAATGTCTGGCTATTTATGGTGCATGTTAGTGTGTCCTCCTAGGGTGTCTTGCAAAATACAATACAATATGCAATATAAAATTTAAAGTGATGCAATTTTGGATTCACACAAATGAATGCAAACTTTATGAATCTTGCAAGGATGATAATGATGCAATTCAATACTCATATGATATGCTCTCTTCACTCATGTAGTAATGCAATTTTAGAATTCAAGTAATATGATTCAAACACATGATAGTGGTATGCAAAAAATCATATGTCATGCAAGCACACATATAAAATGCAATGACCACCTACTTTAGTGTCGTGATTAACACTCACTACTTCAGCATTAATAAACCAATAACATCCTTTTGGACACTAGGGTTAGAATACCACCTCATTAGGTGAAATATTATGCCACTAAAAGCCTTTAGGGTGTCAGGTGAAAGAAGTAACACCGTTATTACTTGCTTAAGTATCAAACGAAAGACTGAGTGCTATTATGACCTATTGAAGTGTTAAGCAAAAGATAGAGTGCTATTATAACCTACTCAGGTGTCAAGCAAAAGATAGTGTGCCACTATAACCTACTTCAGTTTCAAGCAAAAGATGGTGTGCCACTATAACCTACTCAGGTGTCAAGCAAAAGATAGCATATTGAGATCATTCACTAATCTACTTAAATGAATGTAATTGTCATCATGATATACTTAAATGCAAGTAATGAATGTTGACTTATATAGAAGCAAGAAATTACAAGCTTATATGCATGTTGCAAATGTTATTTTTAAAATATGATGCTTTATGAGTATTCTAGTAGTATGATGTAAAAATTCTCATGTGTTCATGTGCGTGTGCATTTTACTATGCATACAGACATATACAAATGTGAAAAAAACATAACATATGTGTAAAAAGCCAAAAAAAATTGTAGTGTGTATATCTTAAAAATGCACACATGCTCTAGGTATTTCACGCACTCTCAAGGGCCTGTTTGGCTTTTCTAAGTGCCTGTTTGGCTTTTCTAAGTGCCTTCTTGGCACATTAGGCCACATTTTCTTGTGTTTTCTCATTTTGAAGCTTTTATATCACATTTTCAAGTTCTTCTCATATTCATTTACACATGTATATTTTATTTTGTCCCTTTCAAATCCATCTTCTATTTCTTAAAAATTTAATTTCGTCATTTATAAATGCTTTCTTCTCCTTTTTGCCTCTTCTTTTAAGTTTTTTCTTTCTTCTTCCTTCTTTTTGTCTTATTTTTTTTTATTTTCAACTAGTTTATGATTTCATCAATTTTACAGCCTTCTCTTTTGGTTCTACTTGATTTTTTTTAACATGGCTTCCTCATCCTCTTTTGCCTTTAGTATTCCTAAATTCGAGGTCATCAAGACTAACTTAGATGATCTTGATTTTATTTTTATTGATGTTCCTATAGAGGGTGTTCATCTATTATTTCTCCCTCTTTCATAAGTGAAGATTGGCATATAGGATTTATCTCAAGGTTATCAGATCTCTATTATTCACCGCATTGATTACCACACTTTGTTTACTCACCATTCTGAGGTAGGTATTTTTGTTTAATTTTTGCTCAATTTTCTATTTGTACTACTATCATGATTTTCTTTTATTTCTTATTTTGTGTTATTTTGCTACTTTATTATTTTGTTGCTTGCACCATTTTGTTGTTGAGCTTATATTGTTATTGCTTCTCTTTTTACATTGTTTAGCTTGTTAACTTGTACTTTTGTTGCTTCTCAGCCTATGTTATTATGCTTCTTAGCTCATGCTATTTTGCTTCTTAGTTTGCATTGTTATTTCTCCTTAGCTTCTACTATTTTGCTTATTAGTTTGTATTATTATTGCTTCTTAGCTTATTTTGTTATTACTTCTCGAATGAGGTGAAGTATAGAGTAGCTAGCCTTGGTTTTGATGGCATCATTGCCTCTTTGTGTGTTGGTCTATGTAAGTCTAGCCAAGCTACTTTAACCTCTCTTATGGAGAGATAGATGGACTCCACTCATACTTTTCACTTTTCACTTAGGGAGATGATTATCATTCTTTTTTATTTTGCGGCCATTATCGGATTGACTTTTAGTGGTTCATTCTTTTTGGTGTTGTGCTTACTCTTCTTCTTCTACCACTGATGAGTGGGCGATGGAGCTTTTTAGATGCAAGATGACAAAAAAGAACAAGTGCACTTCTCTTATTCATTTTGCTAAATTTGTCAAGGAGGTCTATAAAGATTTCACCTATTGGGATTTGTGATACAAACGCAGCGGAAAAATTAAAATTTTATCACGTATCCAAGCCTGGATCCATGTAATTTGACTACTTGATTAAATCTAGGATTTTAAGAATCTCACCAAAACGTAGAAGAGGCAAGATTTTCTGGAAGGATGAGAGGAGGTTCACACCGGTGACACCTTACCTCAAACTTTTTTGGCTTGGTTGTTCGGATTAAGATGTCTCCAAAAGGATGCGTCCTCTATAGGTATCCACATGAACAGCCCTTCATAAAATAAATTGGAGTGTGTGTGCTAGCAACCTCCATGATTGTCTCACAAATCAAGAACAAAAGAAAAACTCTGTCTTTGTTTTCTAAGGAGAAAGTAAATGAATTTTGATGGGCAAAAAACAAGTGTATGAAACCCTAGAGAATATAACATATTTATAGACTCCAAATTAGGGTTTCACCTACCAATGACCTTTTGATAATTTCTATTTATTATATTCTGATTTTGTTTAAAAATAAATCAGAAATAATATCTTATTTATTTATTTAAAATAACATTTATCTTAAATAAATAAACAAATAAATAAATAAATAAATAAAACACTTTAATTATTTATTTCCACATAGTTTATTTTGGGCTTATTAAACCCATATTTATTTTGGACTTGTTCTAAGTGTGTGACCCTGTAGGTTCACATAACATTGGTAGTGGACCTAAATCTCTATTTAGGCCTATAAGTCATAATTGGCCTCTAGCAAGACATTATGACTACCTAAGTCATGTGAAGTCAATAATCCGACATAACCTAATTACAATGAATTTTATCATCCCTTTATCACATGATATCTTAATTGAACATAAGGCATAGAATGTCATCCTTATATAGTTCAATATTATGACTTGATTCCAAGTAGACTGAAAATGATAACTCTTTATCAATTCATTTCAGCATGGCCATGTAATTTTCTTCAGTCTATCTCATCAAGGGGCCCATAGATATCTTTCTCATATTAATGAGGGATAAATTCCTTCTGAATCACTCACATTCCTCATATAACTAATTTCATATCCAACAACATTCCAATTTAATCGTCCGGTTAAAGATAATGTTAGAATGTGTCAAAACATAAAATAGCTATGTAGAAATCCATGATGATTTCAAGGTCAAAGGACCAAAATAAAATTACTGTGATGAGAAATACTTATGACAATAATCTATGTAGTATTCTCATAGTGGGTCAATCCAGTACATTATCCCTCATCATGTACCTATGATTTAACTTAATATCTCATATTCATGATTAGTAAAACATAACCATCAATCAACATCATACTAGCCTTAATACTTTAATATTTATATAATGAATAAATGGCTAGGGATAATTAGAATAGAACTCTTATTTTAATCTAAAGGTTTTACTATCAAATCACATACTTGATGGCCTTAGTAAGAATTAATCATTCATATAATTATCATAAAATCAAATGATAATGAAATACCTTTTTATTAATAAAATAAGAAAGTCAATGCATAATCAAATAATTGACCTAGTGCATACCACTAACATCACCAATAAGGTAGTGACAACAGAGCAACTTGCTTATTATTTTCTTTTTTATTTGCTGAGTTTAGTTGTATTCCCGAATCTCTAGCATATAGGTGCTTATGGTTGGTACCTTTTCTTCAAGACTTGGATAGGCTTTCTAAGTACTCCTAGGATGTTATAGCTTTTTCCTATCTATATTAAGGACCAAACATAACTAGCCAAGGAGCTTTAAGGCTGTGTGGCTGCCAAATGGTTATTAGTATGAGCATCCTCTGTCTTTCTTACATATTATTTTTACATTTTTCCTTCATATTCTTTTGTTGACTTATGCTTTTGGAAATTTAGGCCTATTAGTTAAGCAACTTTCCTCATCCTATTATGAAAGATTAGATAGAGGTTGGCTTTTCTTAGTACAAGGTCTAGTTGGACCAGACTAAGAACTTGATTGAGTCCCCTGTCATGGCTAGGAGGCATTTTAAGGAGCTTGACTTTTAGCTAGGTATGCTCTAGCAGCTTATGACTTTTCTAAATATCTTCTAAATTTATTGTTGAACTTAATGTCTTCATGGGATTGATCACCCTTTAATTGAATCTATACAATTAAACTTGATTGAGAGATAGGTTCCATTAGATACAAACAATACCCTATTAGATGCTTTCTTAGTTGAGAGACATTAAAGTAACTAATATTGATTAAGGGCTGGAGCTTTAAACCAATTTAACAAAAACCTAGCAATTAAGAGCTATAAATCTAAGATGTTAATTTAATTGGTTAATTATGGGTTTATTTGAGAGGAAAACCTAGGATTCTTTAGATGCCTTCAAATTGGATTAAGGTTATGTATGGCTTAGAAACAAATTAATCTTTAGAAACTATTGAATTTACAATAAGAACCCTAGCTTTTTAAATTGATTGTTAATTATTACATATTTCCTTTGTTTAATTTTAGCTAATTTCAAAACACCATTTTTCATTGTTCAAATAAATAAAGCACAATTAGTATTACAATACTCAATTTGTAATCTCTATGAAATTGATATTTAATTACTACTTATACGATTCCATATACTTATGGATTATGAATCAAGTATTTGGCACCATTGCCGAGGATTGTCAAAATTGATATTGTTGAGAATTTTGTGTTGTTTGATTTAGACTTTCTTTTAGTATTGATTGCATGGTTTTTTAAGGATTTGAGTAGAGCGTGCACACAACACGTGGTACAAGTAGATGAGGAGCCCAATTAATACCAATCAATCTAGAGCTATAGAGGACAATTCATAGAAGGATGAAATAGTCTAGTAATAGAATGAACGGAGGAGAAGAGGAAAGAGACTTGCCTCCAGCTGAATGAGTAGCATAAAATGGACAAAATAGGCAAAATGGCCAAAGAACTATGAGCGACTTTGTGAGTCCTAATGTCCAAGGTGATCAGAATCCAAATGTGAGATTGGCAGTAGCAGCAATCAATTTTAAAATTAAACCCATTATGATCAAGATGATCCAAAATTCATAGTTCAATGGGTTGGCACATGAGGATCCAATTGGTCACATGACCTGATTTTTAGAATATTGCTCAACCTTTAAGATGAACGGAGTGCAACTTAAACCAATTTGGTTGATCCTTTTTCCATTTTCATTGATGGATAGGGCCAAGAGTTGGTTCACAAGCTCACCACTAAACTCCATAACCACATGGCAAGAGCTTTACATAGCTTTCTTCAATAAGTACTTCCCACTAGCTAAAGTATTGAAGATTAAGAATGAAATCAACTCTTTTTATTAAAAAGAGGATGAGAGCTTCTATGAATGTTAAGATAAATTCAAAGATCTTCAAAGACAGTGTCCAGTATAGTTAATTCCTTCATGGGATTTGGTTTAGTCTTTCTATAAAGGAGTTAATCCAGCAGTTAGAGTTAATATAAATGCATCTGTTAGAGGAACTATTATGTGAAAGACACCTGAAGATGCTTTGGAGCTTTTTAAAGAAATAGATAACACCCAAAGCCTATGGTATAATGAGAGGGCTATTTCGAAGAGAGGGGGAGTAGTTGAAGTTAATAGCTTAATAATGCTAAATGCAAAATTGGATGCTTTATCCAAAAAGATGGATAAGATGAGTGTTAATACAGTTTTACATCTCCATTGCCTTTTTTTTTAGTTGTGTCAAGGGAGTCATCATATAATGGAATGTTATTTGATGCAGAATTTATCCATGGAAAAAATCAATTATGTGAGTAACTTCAACAATACTCAATATCAAAATATAGTGCATGGTAACACATATAACCCAAGTTGGAGAAACCATCCTAATTTCTCATGAAGTAGTCAAGGCAACAATCAATAGAGGCCATAAGCTCCATCGGGTTATGGAGATAAAAATGTTTACCATCAAAATCAGATTCATTTTCATAATCTTCTTTGGAAAGTAAAATAGAGAAATTCATGAATATAATGGAAACCAAGATGGATCAACAGGATAAAGCAATTAAAAGGCTTGAAGGGAGATTTAAAAAGATGTACCAAGACACTCAACTCATTTGCAAAAACCACTCTTCCTCTATTCACAATTTGTAGGTGCAAATAAGGTAATTGGCAAACTCTTTGCCAATGAGAAATCAAGGTTCCTTGCCAAGAAACACTAAAAAGAATCCAAAAGAGCAATTGAAGGCTAGTACCTTTAGAAGTAGAATAGAGATTCAAACCCTAAAAACAACTATGGAATATGAGAAAGAAAAGATAAAGGAAGAGGAGAAGGAATAAGAAGATAAGTGGATTGAAGCGTAAGTAGAAAACAAATAAGAACTTGAGGATAAAAATGTGGAGAAACCAACACCACCACCAGTAAAGCCTTATAAACCTCCAATTCCATATCCTCAAAGGTTAAAGAAATAAGAGCATGATAATCAATTTGCAAAATTTTTAAAGAGGTTTAAGGCACTCCGCATCAATATGCCTCTTATGGAATGTCTTTCTCAGATGCCAAAATATGTTAAGTTTCTAAAGTAGCTAATTTCCAACAAAAATGAGTTATAGGAGCATGGGACAGTCACACTTACAATGGAGTGTAGTGCAATCATCTCAAATAAACTTCTTTTAAAAAGGAAGCATCCAAGGAGTCTTACTATTCCATGTTTCATTGGAAATTTAAATTTTCAAAGAGCTTTATGTGATTTAAGAGCTTTAATTAATCTTATGCCTTTGTTTATTTATAGGCAATTGAGGCTAGGAGAAGCAAAACCCACAAATATCAAATTGCAACTTGCAGACAAGATAGTGAAGGAATTGGAAGGCATAGTGGAAGATGTGTTAGTAAGGGTTGGAAACTTCATTTTTTAATTGATTTTTTAGTCCTTGACTTTGAGGAGGATAAGAAGGTTTGTAAGCATGCAATTTTGGGATGCAATTATGCACGTGTGCGATGAAAGCCCCTATGATGAAAATCTAATTGAGAATTAATCTCTGGTGACAAGTTTCATAATTTAAAGGATTAAATTGCAACATTTTGTGGATTTAATTGCAAAATTGGTTTTTTAGGGATTTGACTATAGAAATTATAAACTTCCGAGGACCTTTTTTCATAATTTAAAAAATAAAAAAATAATTTTGCTCGACCTGCATTGTGTAATGTCAAGCGTCATTATGGGTTAAAATCAGCATTCTGTAATGCCAATTTTTGCTAA
The DNA here is from genome assembly GCA_947683625.1 of Mallotus nudiflorus. Lineage (NCBI taxonomy): Eukaryota > Viridiplantae > Streptophyta > Magnoliopsida > Malpighiales > Euphorbiaceae > Mallotus > Mallotus nudiflorus. The sequence goes on from CANTUR010000752.1 coordinate 74,103, forward strand.
AAAGTGATTTTTTACGCTGATTTTGTCATTTTTTTATTGGTCCATGAGTCTTTAATTTTTCAAAATCATATCGCTTATCATTTTTTATCATGATTTTGAAAATTCAAAAAATAAAATAAAATGCAAACTAGTCTCTGATCTCGTTCCCAACTATCATGTAACTTCCCTGTGTGATCATAAGAACTGAAGTTGTTGGGTTTGGCTTTAAAAGCCATGAGGGAGGTTGTAAAGGGGACTAACTAGCTGGAGCTAGAGGGAGTGAGAGAGAAAAAGAAAAAGCAGAGAGAGTTTGTGAAAAAATAGCTGTGAGAAAACACTAAAGAAGAAGAGCTATGAAAAAAAAAAACCAAAGAAAAAAAGCCAATTAGCTACTACAAAACAAAAAAGACCTTTTGACAAAATACGTTCTTTTCTTTAAAGTCCAGAGAATCAAGAAAAAATAATAGAGTTAATCTCAAAACAATGACAATCCTAATATGATGGGCCATGAAATTACACTACACAACATTCTTTCCTTCTCTCTATTTTTTCATTTATTTTTAATTTGATTTCTTTATTTTTAATTATTGATTGAATACTTATTGATTAACTTTTTTGGTTTTGTTCTATTTTGATCCTTGCTTTGTGGTACTCTAGAGGTGAGGTTAGACATATGTGATTTTTGGGCAGTGACCATTGGAAGAATCCGTGGAATGCCATGGATTAAGATCTATAAAACCCCTGTATGATTTAGGATTTATGATTTATGATTTATGCATTCTTTTAATTCAATTTTGCTTTGGATTGTAATTATTTTTTATTTTAATTTCTGTAGAGTAGTATGTAATAGCCCCAATAGTGGAAAATAGTGGAATTCTATATTCTCTGCACTAAAATTGATTAGTAATTTAATTTTAATTAGGAAAAATTCAATTAAAATTAATTATGGTAGTAAATTAATTTAGGGTTGTATGTAAATTGATTTAGGTGTTTTTTCGAATATCATAAAAATCCTATGTTTGATATGACTTTGTTATGATTTTTATTTGGGTATTGTTTTTGGATCTTTTAGTACTTTGAGCCCCAAGCCCACATTAGGTCTAAACCCATCAAATAAAAATAGGCTTAAAAATGATTTAGGTTAATTAACTAAAATCAATTTAGGCCCATTAGATTAATTTAGACTTAGGCCCATTTTTAGGTTAACTAAATTAAATTAGACTTTAGCTCTGCCCATTAATTCCATTTATTTTAAAACAAATAGACTTAGGATCATTTTTTTCATTAAAATTAAAATTAAGTTAGTATTAGGCCCACTAATTAATTCCATTCTTTAAAAATTTGTAGACTATAGACCCATTTCTTTAGTTAAATTAAAATAGACTTAAGTTTACTAAAATTAATTAAAATGTAGGTCTTTCTTTAGTCTAATTCACTTGTAAATAAAAATATGTAGAATTAGCTAACTTTAATAAAATTAACCTAGTTTAGACTTAGGGATGCTGCCTTTTGTATGCATTTTTTCATGTAATTTTATGACCTGTTGCCTTTTTGGGTTAGATGGGGTTTAATAAAATTGCATGTAATTAGAGAATAAAATAGTAATTCATAAAATAAATATAAATGAACACAAGACTGAAAGAAGTTAGTATTCCATTCTCAGAATCTCCTAGTTATGGTGCTAGCTTTGTTTTAGAGAATCGAGTACCACCTTTCGATTTGTCCCAGTTATTACCCTGGGTGGTGACTCCTCATCTCCACACCATGTCTTTATGATAATGGTTAGTGTGTTCTCTATGGCCCTGAGCCCAAATAGTGTCATAGTTACTAAAATCTTGGACGTGTGCTAAAATCCACCGTCTACAATGGTGACTCCACTAGGGATAAGAGATATTAATTCTACTTGTATTCTTTAGAATTACTTTATTATTTATCATTTTATTCTTGCATTCATTCTACATGTCCCTATTAAACTGATGGTGTTGATTTATGATTCCATGATTCCACTAGCTTCATGGAGTTGTAAATTGGCTAACCATAACTTTTAGCCTTAACTTGGTTCAAGAGAGATTACCAAGCTCATTTGACTAGAGTCTGTAACACAAGTCCTAAAGGGGGGGTAGTCTTCTCTCATGTTTGCAAAAGATGTTGGGCCCCTCTGACCTTGGCCTGTAACTCAAGCCTTAAATGAGGGCATCTTGCTAAGGGAACCTTAACTTTTTCACCAGACTCTAACCATATATAATGGCCTAGTTACTTCCCCTAGGATCTACCCAAATTGCTTGTATGAATTTTGCCATAAGATATTTCTATCTATAAAAGCTCAGGCTCATACTTTTGAAGCCCACTTGGGCCAATAAAGATTAGGCTGGACTTTTATACTTAGAAATGTTTTTTTCTATGCTTATTACCATAAGGTATTTCTATCTATAAAAGCCCAAGCCCATACTTTTGAAGCCCTTTAGGGTAATGAAGATTGGGCTAGACCTTTATACCTAGAAATGTTATTTCTATGCTTTACTACTTTAAGAGTGCTCTGGCATGTGCATATCCCCCATTGATATTAAGACCAAGACTAAAAATTCTATGACAAGAGACTCGCCATTGAATAAATGTGTGGGAGGAATAAGCTTAGAAGGATGAATGTTGTACACTTGATTAATACTTGCTACTTATTGCATAGCACATGCATTATGCATCTCACTCATCATCCTAACACCCTGTTTTGTAGCCATCATAGATACATTAGGGTCTTCTTGTATTTGGGGATGATGAGGTGGCAAACTAAAAAGAACGAGTCAGAGTCCTAAAGCCTTAGTAAAGGAAATCCTGAACAGACTGGATAGATTAGAAAGAAGCTGTATCAACCCACTTTACTTGGAAGCTAAACTAAATTCACTTGAATCTATACAAATTGAATAATAGTAAGGGAATTGGACTTTAGAAGACATCAAGGGAGCTCTAATGGATGACATAAGGGCTATTATGCAAGTTGAGTTGAGATAAGCACTATCTAGGCTAATGCAGCCTACTGCTATCATACCACCACCTGCAGTTGAACAACCACCTACTGTTATTGTTGTCCCACTTACTATAGATGCTCCACGTACTACCAATAATGCTGGGGAGCAACCTGTTGCTAGAAACCCACCTGCTATTGATGTGAATCTGGAGGATGTCGAGAACTACATAGTAGAGAAGGTGAAGAAAGAAACCCTTGAAATGGTACACGACCATGAGTCCAAGTAGATGCAAGCACTAACCCAAAAGATGTCCAAGATGGAAGAGCTGATTAGAGGACATGGCATGGGGTATTCATTTGACTTTGATGATATGTTGCTAATAGAAGGTAACAAGCTACCTGAGAAGTTCAAAATGCCTCAACTGCAAAAGTTTGATGGAACAGGAGATCCTAGGATTCATCTCAATCAGTACACAATAACTATGAGCACTACAAAGGCCTTATTAGAAGTGATCACTAAGTTATTTGTATTGTCTTTAGAGGGAATGGCTATAAAGCGGTTTCATAAGCTGAAAAATCTATGAGAGCTAACTGGAAAGAACTATGTACTACCTTTTTAGGACAATATGATTATAACACCCAGTTGGAAGTGTCCATTAAAGATCTAGAACTGACAAAGAAAAAACCCAATGAATCTTTCTCTGATTTTCTTACTAGATTCATAAATAAAGCAGGGCTGATGAAGAATAAGCTAGTCAAGAAGGATCAAGTTAGGATGATAGTTCAGAATGTGTCACCTAATCTGGTTGAGAGGTTGTAAATGATTAACACCAAAACTTTAATAGACTTGTATGATAATGGTCTATAAGCATAAGAGATTGAGAATGATAAGAAAAAAAGCTTTAGAAGCACTAGAACCCTAAACTACCCAAATAAGGGCACACAATAGGGAAGTACTATGATACAAACCCTACCTATGATAGAGATAGAACATGCATCCAACTTTGAAATTGTTGCCCAATATCATCAAGATGAGGTTGTGAAGATGGAGCTAAACCCCTTACTTATTAAAGTGAAGCAAGATATTTAGCTATTATAAGATGAACAATCACACAATTCTAAGTTTAATCTAACCTAGCAATTATAATGAAAGGTAGAAGTGAAACAATTCAAGTAAACTTACAAAGTTTTAAAAGAACAAAGTTCAAGGAAAAACCTCACTTTTAATATTTCAATGCTTGTCTAAATTCGTTTTACATAGTTGTAACCCTTATATAGGCATGTAAACAACCTAAACCTTGAAGGAAAATGTTTTATTCCTTATTCCCAAAGATACCTATATAGGAAAATCTTTAATTAAGGAGATTTCCTTCAAATTAGGACAACTAATGAAAACTAATCTTTGAAAAGTCAAAATTGACAACTCATTACAATTTATGACAACTAAGAAAAATGACAACTCATGACAACTAAGCATTGAAGCATGCCATGTCACATGTTGACCATTGAACCTTGACTTTGACTTATTGACTATTTGACTTTGACTTTGACTTGTTGACTTTGACTTGGAATATTCTTGAATCTTCTCACATCTTCTAGAATCTTCTCACATCTTCTAGAATCTTCTTGAATCTTCTTTATTGATTCCAAAATAAGAATAACTCCAAAATTCATCTATATCAAGCTAATTAATTTCAAAATAGGAAATTAAATTAATTAGCTTGAATTCTTCATATTCATGCACTTTTGATCCCTTTTAGGGTTCATATTATACTAGCCAAGCTTTGGAGGTGCGCACAGTTTAGCAACCCCGGAGATTCTCCAACTTTAACCAACCACTCTCTAAAGTCCTAGAATGATTGATCCATAGAGGCTTGATCCGACCCTTAACCTTCTCCAAACCACCTAACTCGAATGTCCCAGGCTACGACCCCAATAGCTACTGCAAGTTTCACCAAGTAGTTTGCCACTCCACAGACACCTGTATTCTCCTTAAACACGAGATCCAAAACCTAATAGACTTTGAAAAAATCATAGACCCTGAAAAATACAACTCTAACCCAAATACTATAAACAATCCTTTCCCTAACTACCGAAATGTCCCACCACCAGCCACCATGATTATTAACTCAGGAGTGAGCAACGAAGAAGTGCTAAACTCCTTCAAAAACCTAAACCCTATAGTTAATGAAGAATCTCCTAATGCCTCTAGAGGAGTTGAAGATTTTCTAGGGCAACCCTCAGGGAAATTTTACTATAAGGTGTTCTATTCCAAGCCACCATCTGTTGATATTCCCTTTGAATCAATTATGCCCTCAGGATGGGGTGATGAGTTTAATGATGAGAAATAATCTAAAACCCCAGAAAAACCAAGAATTGAGGATTTATTAGGGCAGCCCTCAGGCAAATTTGATTATATAGTGTTCTATTCAAAGCTTGATTCTAGTGATATAGCTCTTGAGGGGATTGTGCCCTCAGGATGGGATGATGAATTTGGTGATAGGCCAATGGAAAAAGAGAATAAAGAGTCTCTCATTCCCATACAGGGGATTAAGGAATTACTAAGAGCACATCTGGGAAAGCTTAGCATAAAGGGAAAATAAATGTGCATAGTAGAAGTATGGAAGGATGGAAAGAGGGACATAATCATCAAAGTTGTAGACATATGGTATGACTCTGATGGCGAGAGTCCTACTAGTCTGGATATGTGGAGCGATGACCCCAAAGTGAATCATTTTATTAGAAGTGGAAGGAATTACAAGGCAACATAAAAGAAGATTGAGCAGAAAGAGAAGAGACAGAGGATGCAAAAATAGAAAAAAGGGAAAAGGAAGACCTTGTTTTGGATCAACTGAAGAAGGCTAAGGCAAATGTCAGTATCTGGGAACTATTGATGCACTCAGGTAGCCACAGAAGAGCTCTAGTGAAAGCTCTATCAAATATGAACATTGAAACAATAGCCATACCCGAGGCTATGGTAGCAAAGGTTACAGAAAAGAAACACGGGCTGATAACCTTCTTAGATGATGACCTACCTTTGGAAGGAAGAAATTATAATAAGGAACTATTTATCCTACCTAAAGTAAAAGGGAAAAGAACCAAATTTACAATGGTTGATGATGGTTCTACCATTAATGTATGCCCATTGAAGATCTTGCCTAACTTAGGTTTGAAAGCTAAAGACTTGACAAATTCAAACCTCATAATCAAAGCCTATGATGACAGCACTTGGAATGTGAAAGGGACATTCCAAGCTCTAGTTAAAATAGGATTAGTGGAATCAACCATTGAGTTCACCTTACTGGATATACTAGTTACTTATGCCTTATTATTGGGAAGGCCATGGTTCCATGCTCTGGGAGGGGTACCTTTGATTGTTCACCAGAAGATAAAATTCCCTCATGAAGGAGATGCAGTGATAATCAAAGCAGGAACCAATGCTGATGTGGCTGCCATTTTGAAAAAATAGAAACAAGTATATGTTCCTCCTAGTTTTCAAATTTCTAGGATATTTGACAAGACTGAGATGGACCCAAAGATTGCAAAAATGATGGCGAGCATGAATTACCAACCTAGACAGGGTCTATGCAAGAATGAACAAGGAAGTCCTAAGCTACCAGAATTCAAGAGTCAAAATGATACTAAGGGATTAGGGTGTGCTGAGAGAGGATCCCCCAGCAGAAGGGCAAAAAAGAAGGAAAAGTCCAAGAGAAATAAGCCCCTAGGGAGAGTTGAACCATTAAGTGAGAATTTCATCAAGCCAGGAGAGGGCAAGTACTATTTAGGTGGAAAGGAGTCTATTAATGTCACTAGAAAAAATGTTCTTGGGTTTGAGATTTTAAGGACCAGATTGTGGAAAACTTAATCAGGAGCAACAAAGAAGAAGTGATGAAGCTAGTAACTGGAAGAATAGGGGATGCTGCTATCGAAGAGCTGATGTGTCTACCACCTGAAGAGGAGCCACCCCATGATTTAGCTACTCTTATTAGTGATAGCTTTACTAATGTTTTTTATTAAGAAACTAATGTAATAATGTCCAGTCTCTATGAGGATGAAAATTGTGTTTTTTCCACGATCAATGATATAAACGCTGGTTTTACTTACTTATGTGATATGCATCCTGGTAGTTCTATGCATTATAATTTTGATAATTCATGCATGTTTGACATTAATTCAATTCAATTTGATTTAGTTAACATGGGCACAAATGATAATCCAAAGAACATTTTTATATATCATGATGTAACTCCTAAAGAGAGGAAAAATTTTGAGAGAATATTAATAAAAAGGAAGGTAGTATTTGCTTGGACCTATGAAGACTTGCTAGGTTTAGATAGAGACATTGCAGAGCATCACATTCTGACTCAACCAAAAATAAATCCAGTTAAACAGAATTTACGAAGACTGAGACCAGAATGGACTAAAAAGATAAAAGAAGAAATTACTAAACAAATTCAAGTCAACTTTTTAAAGGTAGTAGATTATCCCCAATGGCTAGCAAACATAGTCCTAGTACCCAAGAAAGATAGTAAGGTGTGAATGTGTGTTGATTTCAAGGATTTAAATAAAGCATGCTTGAAGATTGACTTCCCTTGACCTCATATCGATGTGATAGTGGATAGTGCGGCGTCAAGTGCGATGTCCTCCTTCATGGATAGGTTCTCTGGTATAATCAAATAATGATGGCAGTTACGGACAAGATCAAGAAAAGTTTCATCACAGAATGGGAGACATATTGCTACAAGGTTATGCCTTCAGGTTGAAGAATGCAAGTACAATATATCAAAGGTCATCCACCGCTCTATTCCATGACATGATGCATAAGGAAGTGGAGGTATATGTAGATGATATGATGGTTAAGTTAGAAATAAGGGAGGGGCATTTTGAAGCATTAGACAAATTCTTGGCATGCATTGAGAGGTATAATTTAAAACTCTACCCAAAGAAATGCATTTTTAGAGTTACTTCAAGGAAGTTACTGGGGCATATAGTCAGTAGTAGAGGAATCAAAGTGGATCTAGATAAAGTGAAAGCCATTATGGAAATGCCAGCACCAAGGATAGAGAAAGATGTGAGAGGGTTCATAGGCAGGTTACAGTATATTAGTAGGTTCATTGCAAGGCTTACTAATATTTGTGACCCAATCTTTAAGCTTCTAAGAAAAGATTAACCTATAGAGTGGAATGATGATTGTCAAATGGCCTTTAATAAGATAAAGGAGTATCTCACTTATCCACCTATACTTAAACCACCGAGGCTAGGTAAACCCTTAATTCTATATTTGGATCTAGAAGAAAAGGTAATTGGTGCAATGTTAGCACAATAAGGGTTGGATGGGATAGAGCATGTAGTGTATTACCTCATCAAGAAGTTCCTGCCATATGAAGAAAAGTATGATTTGGTGGAGAATACATGTTTTATAATGATCTAGGTAATAATAAAATTAAGGCATTACTTTCAGTCTTATAGGGTTCAAGCCATTTCAAAAATAGATCCCTTAAAGTACTTACTATAGGCACCTACTTTGACCGAAAGGATGTCTCGATGACTCATTCTCCTAAGTGAATTTGATATAGAGTACCTTACCATGAAGGTTGTTAAGGGAAGGGTAGTAACAGAATTCCTAACTCAAAATGTAGTAGAGACTGATGAACAGTGGAGCCTAGAATTCCTAGATGAGAATTTAGCAGTTGTAGAGCATTAAGAATAGAAGCTTTATTTTAATGGTGCAGTAAACAACAAAGGAGTTGGGTTAGGAGTGATCCTCATCATGCTAGAGGGAGAAACCATACCAATGGCCAAGAAGCTGGATTTCATAGCAACCAATAATATAGCTGAATATGAAGCATGTATTCATGGAGTAAAAGCGGTGATGGTAGCTGGAGTAAAGGAGTTGTTAGTATACAAGGATTCTATGTTGGTTATCAACCAGGCTAATAAGGAATGGGAAGTGAAAGAGGAAAAGTTAAAACCCTACGTCTGCTATTTGAAAGCTTTAATAAAGAATTTCACAAAGTGTCTCTTTATCCATCTATCAAGAGATGACAATTAAATGGCAATACTCTCTTCAATGTGGGATAGTGTGACTGGGTTGATTATAAGGTTGTTAGTAATCATGAAATTAAAGGTTCTGAGTTATAAGGTGAGCATATTATGTGAATTCAAATAGGGCCTCAAGAGAAGCCATGGTTTTATAATGTTTAGAGGTTTATTAAGGAAGGAAAATATCCAGATGAGGCCACTTCAAAAGAAAGATATGCCATACATGTTCTTGCACATAATTTTGTAAGTCACAATGGGGTGTTGTATAAGAGAATGTCCAATGGAATGTAGCTCATATGTCTTAAGAAAGATGAAGTAGAAGAGGTGATGAGGGAAATTCATATAGGAGCTTGCAATTCACACATAAATGGAATAATCCTAGCAAAGAAGATAATCAAACAAGGGTATTACTAGATGAGCATAGAAAAGGATTGTATTAGAACCATGAGATAATGCCACCAGTGTCAGATATATAGGAACCTTAACCACCTTTCTCCAACAATGTTGAATAGTTTATCATCTCCTTAGCCTTTTGTGGGGTGGGGGATTGATATCATAGGAGAAATAAAGCCAACAGCATCAAATGGGCATAAGTACATAGTTGTTGCAATTGATTACTTGTCTAGGTGGGTAGAGGCTAAGTCTCTCAATGCTCTGAAGGAAAAACAAATGGCTTGGTTTATTGAGAAGAATCTTATTTTTCAGATATGGGGTTCCATATCATGTAATGATAGATAATGAGGTTCAGTTTCAAGCAAAAATGGTAGAGTTATTACAAAAGTTTGGGATCGAGCATCAGAAGTCTTTACCATATCGACCTCAGGCTAATGGAGCAGTGGAAGCAACAAATACAAATATTAAGAAAATCCTCTCTAAGATGGTCAAAACTTAAAGATTGATTTGAGTTTCTTCCCTTTGCCTTGTGGGGATATAAACTACAACCAAAACTACCACATGCCAAACTCCATTCTCCCTGGTGTATGGTTTTCAAGTAGTTTTTCCAATAGAAACTGAGATCAAGTCTTTTAGAGTGAATGGGCATATAAAAGATATGATCATCTGGTGTCTTTGGATGAGAAGTGGATGAATGCTTTACACAAATATACCAAAAGAGGATAGCAAGGGCATTTAACAAGAAGGCAAAGTCAGGGAAGATAAAAGCTGGGGATATGGTACTAAAATAATCCAGAGCAGTGGTGTTCAATCCAAGAGGAAATTTCATACCAAACTAGGAAGGACCATACTTAGTCAAGTCAATTCTGCCAAAGGGAGCCGCCAAGATATCTGATCTTGAAGGAAATGAGTTCATGGAGCCTGTTAACCTGGATCGCCTCAGGAAATACTATTTATAAAAATAAATAAAAGTAGTATAAAGAAAATAAAGTTTGATGACTAAAAAACCTAAAAAGACTAGTAAGGCAAAAATTAGGACATTCCTGCTATTCAAAAAACCTGTAAAGGGATGGCAGGCAAAAATTTAGGAATAAATAAAAGAAAAGGTCCCACTGATTAGAAAACCCATAAAGGTTTGCTCAAGCACAAATTAGGGAAATAAAATGTGAGCAAAAATATTTAGTTAGAAAATCCAAAAGGACTAGCTGATAACAAAAGTTATGTCATGTGATTAAGCAAATGTACTCATTTTTTCCCTAATTAATGAATCTTATTAAAATTGAAATTTTTTCATGACATGTTCTATCTTATTTATAATACATAAGCACTAGAAAGGAAAAAAGAACATAAAAGATTAAGACTAGCTCTATGAGACCATTTTGTTCTAGTGGTGCTTATATTTCTTCTTTTAAAATTCATCATGTAAAGCTTGGGTCTTTTTGTATTTGGAAAATCTAGGTGGCTCTATAGCTTGTATCATAACCCAAGTCTTATAGTTATCATCAGTAGCTCTATTAGCATTCAAAGATATATTGCGCTCAAGAGTCCTGCAAGGCCATAAGTCCCTGACCATATATAGAAAGTCATGTCTAAGAGGGAAGCCTTCAAAATCAAGTAGTATAGTAATAATGAATTGTAGGCAACCATACTAGCGACAGAGATGTAAAGGGGAAATGAAGCTCAAAAAGCGCAAGCCAAGGATAGGAATGCAGTGATCATATAAATCAAAAGTCATAAACTTTAGCCTCCACTAAGGGCAAACCCATGTAATCTCAATATCAATAATTCTCCTCATCTAATTAATCCAGTGGTCTATAATATACTTGTCTTTCATCTTCAATGGTCGAGACTACAATTGATGAGGCTGATAAGATAAAGGATTGGAAGGGGTAGCAAGCAAGCTCAATTTCTCTTACAACCAAATCTGAAAAGAAAAAAAATAAAAATAGAAAAAAAAAGAAATAAATGATATGCCCGCTAAGTTGAAAACCTAGAAAGGGTGGCTTAGGTAAAAGTTCGGGCAAACCTGCCAAGTGTGAAAACCTAAAAGGGCAACTTAGGTAAAAGTTAGGGTAAAAAAAACACACCTAAAGAAGAAGTAAATTGCTCAAAACATGATGGTAGGTCTTGAAGTTATCCAATCCAATAATAGTCTCAGAAAGAATTATGGGGCATTAGGTCAGCCCCATCCATTACTTGTTCTAAGGTACCCATAATCATGGTATTAGTCTCCATGGGTAGAGACCAATAAGAATTGAGCATAGAGGCAAAAGGCAACAATTTTAATCCATACAACACGATTCCTATCATTGGTCTCACATACAATGATTAAAGAAGGCAAACTGATAGTTTCAAAGTTATGTGCAAGAAGATGGACATCATCTGGGGGCATATCGAAGAAGGCAATGAGTTTGGTTGGGAATTGCATACCTAAATCAGGCAGGGCAATAACAGTAGTAGAATCATATGGATATCCCAAAATGACAGCAAATTCTTTAATCAAGGGACATAGTTCTTGACCATTGAATCTGAAGACATGGTCTTTTGGACTCTAGATAGTTATAACAGCATGCAGCAAGTTGTCATTTATCTTCAGATGTTGAAGAGACTTTAAGGGCTTGACATGGAAGGGTTGAAGCTTGTTCTAATCGTCACCATTAAGACTCTTGAGAAATTTCTTCATCAGGTAAAGGGAAGCTTAAGTCATTATGAAAAGGGGAGAAAAAGAAATGATAAGACAAGTTTTCCTTTCAAGACCTTATATAAGGGTGGAGATTGAAGTTTAATAGGATTCAGATTGCCTTTTCTTGATAATTAGATAAGAATGGAAGATAAGAGATAAGATCTATCAAAGATTGGATAATGGATAATAAGATATATATATATATATATATATCCTAAAAAATAAAAAATATTTTTTAAATTCCCTTAGGATTATCTATTCATCCAAGTCTAATTTTAGGAAAGAGAAGTTTGAAATAGAGCAATGCAAAAGATAGCTTGTCCTAACTACAAAATAGAATATAGCCTAGAATCAGTTATCATGAGCTCTAGAATCAAGCCATGGGCTTCATCCTCTACTTGGGTCATCACGATGATAGGTATCTGGAGGTCTAGCATATGAAGTACTAGTACTATAAGGATCAAGGCCTAGAATAACTCTGCACATATAGGAAACATCATATCATATGCATACCATGCATACATTTGTATAATAAGTGTTTATGCTTACCTGCCAACTATCTGTGACCTATATGTAAATAACCTCTGAGATTAGGCGAGTCCATGCAAATACTCTGCTTGTGTCGAGGGAACCTATTTTGTAAAATTGTACTACCATCAATACTAAGTGTACAAGTAAATAAGAAATAAGTTAGAAAAACTCACATGAGAAGTATCTGCTAGAGAAAAGTTGAGAAGCTAAACATAACTAAAATGTTCTGTTGCTCAACTAGAGCCTGAACAGTAGGAGCCCAATAGAGCATGGACCTATCAAGAAGAAGAACATCACCCAAAATAGCACTAGTAAAAGCTCCTTTATGGCTGGTCCCAACATACTGAGTGCACTGAGCATGACTAGGACTGGGCCCGGGGACCTCAGATGCAATCTTAATCTCAAGGGTAGCCTCACTCTCTTGTGTAGTCTCAAACCCTTGATCAATCCCAGCCACCTCCTCCATCACTCCATCAATAGGGGAGTGAACCTTCTCAATCTATGAAAAAGAAAATTATGAGAAAATAATAAATGATTTGAAAAACTTTAGAAGAGAAATAATTAGAGGTTACCTCAGTCTAATCAATAGGAACCTGCTCCAAGAGGTTCTAAAGGATAAATTGCAGTTAATGGTGAGATTGATGAAGAAAAATAGTGGCATCATATCTTGTAATGCCTCTCTTAACACTGAACTCATCAAATAAGAACTATAAAGCATCGAGCGTGGAACAACAATAGGAATATGGCAACGGGAAGGTCTAGAGCACCACCGATATACCTACTCTCCTAAATACCACATCTAACAGCTATAGCCAAAGAGAAAAACCATCATCTCCTTAAGTCAAACTACAACATCCATGAAATTATATCACTGAATGTCATCAGCTCCCTCTAGCCAATCAAAATAAATCTACAAAATCAGGATTAATTAAGTTTAACTTGTATTAAGCCATGAAGTACTAATGATTTTATTTTCTTCCTAGGTCCCACTCGACGGTGTTCAATTGATTGTGGTAGGTCTGCAGATTCCTAACACTCGCCAGACCTGAAGAGCCCCATCCCTGCATCAGGGGGAGACTCCTGTAAGAGCTAATAGCCTCGAAGCCACGAATTAGCCCAATCTCTATGCTCTATATCTAAAAGAGAGAATAAGTTAACAAAAAGAAAGAAAATGAAAAGATAAAAAGAGAAACAAAAAGGGGTGAGACTCACATGCAGGACATGCCAGAACCCACACATAGTAACAGCTCCTCTACAGATAGTTTCCAATCTGTAATACAAAAAACCCAATGTCGTAGATCCCCAGTCGAGGGTGATAACTTAGTCTAAGTCTTGAAGAGGACTGAGAAGGGCAATGCTGACCTTGTGACCAGTCTCATAGAAGAGGGTTGTGCCAAGCAAGATCAGGAGAAAGCACCTTGGCTTATGAGCAATATAGTAAGGTGTGGTGGTGGGAAGACGTCTTAATCCCTCAAATAATGATGAAAGAACAATGTTCTTCCGGTTCTTCCATACTAGGACAAATCCAATCAAGTCTCACACATACTGACTCCGTGTATGCTCAAGAAGATTGCAGTAACTGATGTTGAAGGAAATGGTAAAGAATGGTGATTAGACCTCCCTCGAGCAATCAAAAGCCCAATGACAAATCATTTGAACCCGAAGGCCCAGACCAACTATGCAACATCCCCTGGTAACTCATGGAATAATTCACGAGCTACAAAAAAATAGCCTATGAACTTCATTGACCACCAGGAGTATTTTGAAAACAAATGAGCATAAAAAAATTTATAAATTGACAAAATGGAATGCTGATCAGCATTCTACAATGCCAATCAGCATTGCACAAATGCCAATACATTTTTAGACTTTTAACTCCAATTTTTAGAATTTTGATCGGCCATTCAACTGAAATCCTATGTTCTCGGGTTAAATTTAAATTTTGCATTCATTTTTTAGTGATTTTTAATCCAATTTCAACAATATACACAGTAATTTACATTCTAAAAATTAATTCTGATTACTAACTGTATGAATAAATTTTTACAAGAATAAACAAAAGTGAGGAAGTTACCTCATTCCCCATATCTGTACACTTATGAAATTGAAGGCGAGTCAAAGGAAACACAGTAGAACCTTCTCAGAGTCCAAGGTTGTTTTAAGGAAAATAGAGAGGCACAATGGCCGGATCAACTGAAATCTCTACTCCTCTATATAGCTTGTGTTATGGGTCAACCATAGGATCCAACAAATCGTGAATCAGACTTCGGATGAGCAAGAAATCAAAAGAAGAAATCAAGGAAAAAAAAGAAAGAAATGGAAAGGGAAATGAAAGAATAGCATTGAAAATAAGGAGGGAAGCTTCTTGTAAATGAAAAATATGCATTTTGGTCCCTTAACTATGCATGCATTCAAAATTAAGTTTTTTCTTTGCAATTTCAACCATAAGTGCATTTTAATTATGATTTAATTCCTAAGTAATTCAATCAACTCACATCATCAACCAGTTAATTGTGTCCGTATTTATTTTGAATTATCTATCAAGTACAAAATACAAAATATTGCAAAATTCAACTTTGCATTTCTACATGCATCATTTCAATAAAATGTCAAATTTCGTTTCATGTTACATAGTAATTGAAACATAAATTTTCAAAATTATCATGTTCTATGCTGCACAATATTCACAACATGAATTTCAAATTCCACATGTTATATGCTTCAATAGTGGTTATAACATGACCTTTTTCAAACTTTTTACCACCAGACACTACATGGTAGTTATAGTGATGTCACTAGACATCTCACAGGGAATATAGTAGATCTTAAATCGCTAGACGTTCCACAAGAACTACAATACCATTTTCAAAGTTTGCTAGACATCCCATAGAGAATATAGCAAGGGTAATCGCATTCATTTTGTTGAACGTCCCATAGGGAATATAATGAAATTCATTATTATTAGATGTCCCAAAGGGAATATAGTGTAGTTTACTAGACACTACATAGTAGTTATAGTATCATTGCTAGACATTCCATAGGAACTATACCACATTTTTCAAATCAAGAATCACTAAATGTCTCGTAAGGAATATAGTGAAATTTTAAATCACCGAATTGCTAGATGTTCCACGGGAACTATAGCACTTTTTTCAAATCAAGGCTCCCTAGACATCTCACAAGGAATATAGCGAGAATCATTGCATTCATTTCATTAAAATGTCCCATGGGGAATATAATAAAATCTATTGTCACTAGACGTCCCAAAAGAAATATAATGCAGTCCACCAGACACTACATAGTAATTATGGTATTATTACTAGACATTCCATAGGAACTATAACATGTTTTCAAATTACGAGTCGCTAGACATCCCAAGTGGAATACAGCAAAATGCATAAGTTTCACAAAATGTTCCATAGGAAATATAGTGAAACAAATTAAATATAGCATCTTGCCTAAAATTGCTCAGCAATTTAAGCATCAGTAGGTCAATTAGGATACAATTAAGTACCCTAATTCTTTCTTTTAAAATTATGTGCTACTATTGCTTTACCACAATTTATCAAGCAAATAGTGTCAAAGGGGGGCAACTGTAAGCACCCAATTTCGAGATACAATTATGCATATGTGCGATGAAAGCCCCTATGATGAAAATATAATTGAGAATTGATCTCTGGCAACTAGTTTCATGATTTAAAAGACTAAATTGCAACATCTTATGAATTTAATTACAAAATTGGTTTTTTAGGGATTTAATTGTAGAAATTAGAAACTTTCAAGGAGTTTTTTTTGTAATTTAAAAAAATAAAAATAAAAAAATAATTTTGGTCAGTTGGCATTACATAATGCCACTTGGCATTAGGCAATGCTAGTTGGCATTACGGGTTAAAATCGACATTCTGTAATGTCGATTTTCATTAAAAAGTGATTTTTATGCTTTTTTTATGCTGATTTTGTCATTTTTTTTCTTTTTTTTATTGGTCTAGGAGTCTTTAATTTTTCAAAATCCTATCGCTTATCATCTTGTTATCCTGATTTTGAAAATTAAAAAAAATAAAATGCAGACTTGTCTCTGATCTCACTCCTAATTATCACGCAACTTCCCTGCGTGATCATAGGAATTAAAGTGGTTAGGTCTAGCTTTAAAAGCCAGGATGGAGGTTGTGAAGGGGACTAGCTAGCTAGCTGTAGCTAGACTGAGTGAGAGAGAAAAATAAAAGGCAGAGAGAGTCTATAAAAAAAATAGCTGCGAGAAAACCCTAGAGAAGAAAAGTTATAAAAATAAACCAGAGAAAAAAAGCCTAATTAGCTACTGCAGAAAAAAGACCTTTTGAAAAAGTACGTTCTTTGCTTTAAAGTCTAAAGAATCAAGAAAAACTATAAAGTCCATCTCAAAACGGTGACAATCCTAATCTGATGGGCCATCAAATTACATTGCACAACATTCTTTCCTTCTCTCTATTTTTTTATTTATTTTTAATTTGATTTCTTTATTTTTAATTATTGATTGAATACTTATTGATTAACTTTTTTGATTTTGTTTTGTTTTGTTTTGATCCTTACTTTATGGTACTCTATAGATGAGGTTGGAGATATGTTATTTTTGGACAGTGACCATTGGAAGAATCCATGGAATGCCATGGATTAAGATCTGTAAAACCCCCATAGGATTTAGGATTTATGATTTATGATTTCTACGTTCTTTTAATTTGATTTTACTTTGGGTTGTAATTAATTTTGATTTTAATTTCCGTAAAGTAGTATGCAATAGCCCTAATAGTGGGAAATAGTCAAATTCTATATTCGCTGCACTAAAATTGATTAGTAATTTTGGTTCAATTAAAATTAATGATGGCGGTAGATTAATTTAGGGTTGCATGTAAATTGATTAAGGTTTTTTTTAGAATATCACATAAATCCTGTGATTGATCTAACTTTGTTACGATTTTTATTTGGGTTTTTTTTTTTGGATCTTTTAGTACTTTGGGCCTTAAGCCCACATTAGGTTTAAACCCACTAAATAAAAAAATGGCTTAAAAATTGTTTAGGTTAATTAATTAAAATCAATTTAGGCCCATTAGATTAATTTAGACTTAGGCCCATTTTTAGGTTAACTAAATTAATTTAGACTTTATTTCAGCCCATTAATTCCATTTATTTTAAAACAAATAGAATTAGGACCATTTTTTCATTTAAATTAAAATTAAGTTAGAATTAGGCCCATTAATTAATTCTTTTCTTTAAAAATTTGTAGATTATAGGCCCATATCTTTAGTTAAATTAAAATAGACTTAAGTTTACTAAAATTAATTAAAATGTAGGTCTTTCTTTAGTCCAATTCACTTGTAAATAAAAATATGTAGAATTAGCTAACTTTAATAAAATTAACCTAGTTTAGACTTAGGGACGCTGCCTTTTGTATGCATTTTTTCATGTAATTGTATGACATGTTGTCTTTTTGGGTTAGATGGATGTTTAATTAGTGTTTAAATAAAATTGCATATAATTAGAGAATAAAGTAATTCATAAAATAAATCTAAATGAACACAAGACTGAAAGAAGTTAGTGTTCTGTTCCAAGAATCTTCTAGTTGTTGTGCTAGCTTTTTTTAGAGAATTGAGTACCACCTTTCAATCTGTCCCAGTTATTACCCTAGGTGGAGACTCCTCATCTCCATGCATGTCTTTCTGACAATGGTTAGTGTGTTCTCTAAGGCCCTGAGCCTAATTAGTGTTACGATTGCTAAAATCTTGGACACATGCTAAACCTCATCATCTACAAGGTTCCATTAATCCTTGGTATGCCATTTCTTTAAACTATAAGAGTAATCATTAATGTTTATTATGGAACTCTCACATTAAGAGTAAGGGATGAAAGATGTAAGTTTAACATTTATCAAAGCATGAAATACCCTTATGATGAGGATTTTTGTATAAGAGTAGATATTGTTAATGAATGTGTGAATGAAGTCCAATGATAGAGTTGGCAAAATCTATAGAGATTGAAAATATTGAGAACTGCTTTCAGGTACAATCCTTTCAAGATGAAGTACACCTTAAACACTAACCCTGCATACCACATATGAAATTATCAAACACTGAACCCACACCACCCTTAACCATTAAACCACTAAAATTAGACTTAAAACCTTTACCCCAATATTTAAGGTACACTTTTCTAGGAAATTGATTATCAAGCACTACTTATTATTATATCCTTTAAACTCAACAAAGATCAAAAGGATTTGCTAGTGGATATGCTAAAAAGGAGATTAAAAGCAATTAGTTGGAAAATTTCTAACATTAGGGGGCGGGCATAAGTCCATCTTATTGCATGCACAAGATCTTTATGGAGGAAGGACATAAGCCAACCATTGAAAGTCAGAGAAAGCTTAATCCAAACATGCAAGAACTAGTGAAAAACGAGGTAGTCAAGCTTCTTGATGCACATATCATTTATCCAATCTTAGATAATTATTGGGTTAGCCCGATTCAGTATGTACCAAAGAAGGCTGGAATTACAACTATCAAAAATGAGGAAAGGGAGTTGATTCCTACAATAGTTGTAAGTGGATGGAGGGTGTGCATTAATTACAAAAATTTGAATTCATCCATAAGAAAATATCACTTCCCATTACCTTTCATTGATTAAATGTTAGAGCGAATAGCAAGACATGCTTTCTATTATTTTTTGGATGGGTACTTAGGATATAATCAGATTTCAATGGCTCTATAAGATAAAGATAAAACCATTTTTACATGTCCTTATTGCACATTTGCATATAGGAGGATGCCATTTGGATTATGTAATGCTCCTGCGACATTGCAGAGATGTATGATGGCCATATTTGTAGATTTAGTATAGGAGATCATAAATGTTTTCATGGATGATTTTTCAATCTATGGAAACTCATTTGAAGGATGTTTGAACAATTTGGAGCAAGTTCTTGCATGATGTGAAGAAACAAACTTGGTGCTCAATTGGGAAAAGTGTCATTTCATGGTAGATGAAGGAATCATTCTAGGACACAAAATTTTAGCTCAAGGGATTAAAGTTGATAAAGTAAAGGTAGAGACAATTGAAAAGCTCTAGCACCCTATAAATGTTAAGGGAGTCAGGAGTTTTCTTAGCCATGTAGGCATCTATAGGCCCCTCTATAAGTTTCTTAAGAAAGATTTACCTTTTAATTTTAATGATGATTGTAAATTAGCTTTTTATAGGTTAAAGGAAGCCCTTATCTCAGCTCCAATGGTGATGGTACCATATTGGATTCTACCATTCGAGTAAATGTGTGATGTGAGTGATCGTGCAATAGGAGCTATGCTTGGTCAAAGAAAGGAGAACAAACTACATGTGATATACTATGCAAGTTAGACATTGACTGGTACATAGCTGAATTATGCTAATACATAAAAGGAGATGTTGGTAGTCATTTTTTCTTTTGACAACTTCATATTATATCTCCTTACATCTAAAGTTATTTATATACACAGATCATGCAAGTTTGAAGTACCTAATGGATAAGAAAGATTCCAAACCAAGGCTCATTAGATGGGTGTTGTTTTTGCAAGAGTTTGACATTGAGATTAAAGATAAGAAGGGATCTAAAATGTAGTAGCTAATCATCTCTCGAGGCTGGACAAAGAGCAAGAGGAAGGGAATAGTTAAGAACCTATCAAGGAACTATTTCTACATGAGATGCTTTTGGCCATAAGGATCATGGGTGCTCTTTGGTTTGCTGACATAACAAATTTTCTATCAAGTGGAGAAATGCCAGAAGAGTTCACTCCTTAACAAAGAAGAAGTTGATTCATGATTCCAAATTCTACATTTAGGGTGAACCATTTTTGTGGAAATTGTTTAATGATGGTATGGTAAGGAGATGTGTAGCAAATGAAGAAATTGGGTTAGTCTTCAACATTGTCATAGAATGGTCAATGGTGGACATTTTGGACAATAGAGAACAACTGTTAAGGTTCTTAAAGTAGGGTTTTATTGGCCTACACTTTTTCAAGATGCAAAAGACTTTGTGATTCACTATGATGCATGTCAAAGGAGTGGTAACATTTCAAAGAAGGATGAAATGCTTCAATCTAGAATTTTAGAGGTTAAAATATTTGACGTATGGTCATTGACTTCACGAGGCCATTTCCTTTGTCAAAAGGTAACAAGTACATTTTTGTTTGTGTGGACTATATTTTTGAATGGCTACAGGCCCAAGCATACTCAAAAAATATTGCAAGAGTTGTTTGTAAGTTTTTAAAGAATTTTTTCTCTCGGTTTGGTATGCTTAGAGTAATCATAAGTGATGGGGGAATAAATTTTTACAATAAAAACTTGGAAACCTTATTAGCTCATTATGAGGTGAAGCACATAGTATATACATCTCATCACCCTCAAACGAGTGGACCAGTTAAAGTGAACAATAGGGAGTTGAAGAAAATTTTGGAAAGAATGGTGAGCAAGTCAAGAAAAAGAATAGGCAAGGTATTTTAACAATGCTTTATAGGCATGTAGAACATGCTATAAAACACCTATTAGGATGTCTCCTTTTAGATTGGTTTATGGAAAAACATGTCAACTTTATGTTGAAATTAAGCACAAGGCTTATTGGGTGGTGAAGCCTTGAATTTTGACTTTAAGAAGGTAGCTAAAAAGAGATTGTAAAACTAAGTGAGCTTAAAGAGATTTAAGAAGTTTCCTATAAGAATTCAAGGATTTACAAGGAACGCACAAAAAGATGGCATGATGCAAAAGTAAGGGTAAAAAAGTTCAAGGAAGGTGATCAAGTGTTGCTTTTCAATTTGAGGCTCGGATTATTTCTTAGAAAATTGAAGAGTAAATGGTCAACACCATTTACAATGACTCGATCAAACCCTCATAGAGCTATAAAATTATGAAACACTAAAGGAGATAAATTTAAAGTGAATGGGTAGAGATTTAAGCTATAGCATGGAGGCACATTAGAGAATTTTTGTCAAGTTGCATACTTGAGGGAGTCAACTACATGATCAATATGGCAGTCTAGCTCATGGACCCTTAAAAAAGCGCCTCTTAGGGGCTTAACCAAGAATTTTTTTTACTTTAGTTTGTTTAAATCATTTCATTTATGTTTTTGCATGTTTATTTTAAATTAGACTCTTAATATTTATTTTCTTTTATGATTTCAAGAAGTGAGGAAAAGAGGACTTCTATAAGAGGTTTTATAAGTAAATCTGTGTCAATGTGCAAGTCATTTATGCGATGCAATGTATGCAAATTATTGATTGATACTTTGATTGGTGAATTAGTTAAGTTGCACACCCTATGGCATAACCATATGACATGATTATTGTTCTTTACTATCAAGAATTACATTCAGGCATGGCCATGTGCATTTCACACATAGCCATGCCCATGTTAAAGTCAAAAATGTGCATCCAACCACTACCATGTGCATTTTGTGCATGGTTGTGTGCCTGATAAGCTTAATACTTGTAACTAGGCATGGCTAAGTGCAAAATATGCATGGCCATGTGCCTGTCACTAATAAATAATGTGCCTGTAGGTCACACGGTTGTGCACCCTGACACA
Organism: Mallotus nudiflorus; assembly: GCA_947683625.1. NCBI lineage: Eukaryota > Viridiplantae > Streptophyta > Magnoliopsida > Malpighiales > Euphorbiaceae > Mallotus > Mallotus nudiflorus. The sequence continues at coordinate 96,269 of CANTUR010000752.1, forward strand.
CATGGTCGTGTGCCCTCTACTATATTATGAATGCATGATGTGCACTCAATTTTAAATGGAGCCCCTCCACTTTTCCAATATTCCCCACTTCCCAAACACCTAGGGTTTCTAACCTTGACCACCTTTCCCACTTCCCAAACCCTAGCATTCATTAATTCCTACTACCTTTTCCACTTCCCAAACTCTAGAACTCCTAACTTTTGATTACCCTTTCTAATTCCCATCACCCCATCTCTTCTATTTAAACACTCACCACTTTCCACTTCCTCAAATCTTTTAATTATTCACTCATTCTTCTCTCATCTTCTCTATTAACACTCTATCAACTCTTCATCCCCTTCATTCCACCATGGAAAGAGAGCAAAGGAAGAAGAGCATTACAAAGAAGAAATCTGCTCCTCCTCCTAAAAGAGCATGGCTTGGTGGAAGCTCCAACAATCTAGGTAGTGCTAATAAAAAAAGAATGGTAAAACCCTTTCCTAATCAAATTCATTTTAAGCATGAGGGGCATAGGAAGAAATTTGAGCAAATGATGAATAAGAAGATTGTCCATAATAGATATGCTAGTGCTTCAACTTTAAAGAAAATTGGGTTGTTTGATGAGGCAATGATGCATGTAAATAGGATGGTTTGGGGTAAATTTGTCATGATGTAAAGTCCTACTTATGCTAGGCCTACTTGCGAGTTTCTCTCTTTATTTAGCTTTGATGAACAAACTATAATGCTCAAGTTTCAATTAAGAAATGAACAACATAATTTAGGCTTGTTTGAACTTATTTGTGTTTCATTTTCCTAAGGATCAAAAAGCCAATGTTGAGTCTGATAAAGATGTATTTTGAAGGGAAATAACCAGGGAAAGGGAAGTTTTCTATAAGGTTAGGGTGGTAAAAGGATCCCGCATTCGATTGCCTGCTTTAAAGTACCTGCATAGGCTCATGGCCCATTCCTTATTTCTAAGGAAAGAAAGGGATTTCGTGGTTACCACCATTAAGATAAACATTTTGTATTGTATGTTCAATGATAGGAAACTTGATATTTGTTAAGCTTTAGCCAAAAAAATTATGGGATGTAGCTACAAAAGTAATTGGGGCTATAAAAGTAGGAGGACTAATGACCAACGCTACTCACTTAGGCTTCGACACTAAAAGTATGCCATTTGAGAAGGTCAAGGGTCGTCTCTTAATTGAAATTAACATGATGGAAGCTATGGGCTTAGTCCATGTTGACCATAGAGGAAGAGCATTCCTTACCCAACCCGCACCACTGGAGGAACCACATGAAGAGGAGAAGGGGGAAGATCAAGAAGCTACCCTTAATACAGCCATAGAAATGTTGGATAACTTGGAACTTAAAGTGGGAGTAGTTGATTCAAATGTTGATGAGTTGAATACATTGGCACACCGATTAGACCTTACAATGATGGGAATTAATCAAATATGAATTTGATCAACCATAATCTCATGGCATTCTTCAATGCCCAGAATTTTGTTCCTCCACCTTATCCGCCTATTTATGATGAACCCAAAGAGGAAGAAGATGACTCCTCATCTGAGGAAGAAGATGACTTCTCATCTAAGGAAGAAGATGACTCCTTATCTGAGGAAGAAGATGACTTCTTATCTAAGGAAGAAGATGACTCCTCATCTGAGGATGAAGGAGAAGAGTGAAGACTTTGTTTCAAATTATTATCTCATTCTAGCTTGAACAATGTTCTTTTAAGTTTTTTTTAATTTTATGTTTTATGGACCAATTTGTTTTACTTTGTGTTTTTTATGTTTTATTATGTTTGTTTGAATTGTTAAAGTTTGTTTTATTTTATTTTAAGTTGTTTCAGGATTTTATTTTATTAATGTTAATTTTCCTTTGTTTTATCTGTAATTTTTCTCTCATATGGATAACATGAGTTTATGATACTTATTCTATAAAAATTGATGGCAATTAGATTGACAAAACCTAAGCAAGCCAGTTTCTTATATTCAGATCATGCTTCAAGCATGGTCGTGCATATTTAATGCACAGCCGTGTGCCTTCAGAGCTCTAAATTCATGAACCATGCATGGCCGTGCGCCTCTAAGAGCACAACCGTGCGACTTGATGAGCTTAAAATTACAAAAATATGGCACATGCCCTTACGGCCTAACACAGATGGTTATGCACCCTGATGAACATGGCCATTCAATTTTTATTTCTCACATTCCTTGTCATATGCTTATGTAATGAGGGCATTGCACATTTTAAGTTTGGGGGAGAGATTGAAATTTTTGAATCTTAAAATTTTTAATTTTTTTATTAATTATTTTATTTTATTTTATTTTATTTCCCTTGTTATTTATGGATTATAGGAGAGCTTAATTTCCTATTTGATTCCTAATTCCTATTTGATAAAGGAAACTTTGACCTGATAATGATTATTTTTCCTTTGATGTAAAAATTACACATTAGTTCTTTCCTTTTTTGTTTTAGGAACAGAATTCTTTATAACCCTTTCTCTTACTTAAACCCTATTATTCTTATGTTTTTTTTATTTTTATTTTTCTCTTTTGTTGTTTTATTTATTTATTTTTTTAGAGACACTAGCGTTGTTATGACGGTTGGAATAAAGACGTTATATTAAGGAAAGAGGCTTAGTAATAGCAAAGGTAAGTCTAAAGACATAAGGGATGATTATGAAGCTTTCTTTGCCATTTACTCAGAAGAGGAATGTAAGAGAGTATGCTCCTTAATAAAAAGAAATTTTAATAAGCCAAAATATTTTAATGATGAGTTACTTTCGAACATCGGGATTAAGGGAATCATATATGTGTTTTACAAAAAATTAGGGTAGTCTAAGCTGGCTATAGCCTAACATGATGTGTTCTTTGAGCTCATAATAGAATTTTACACTACATTTAAGATTCTAGATGCAAATCAAATGGTCTTTTCATGTAGGTTCTTTAGAAAAGAATACTATTTTGACTACAAAATCATGTCTGATACCTTTGGTTTTCCTAAAGGAGGTGTTTTTCAACCTCCATTGGATTATAATATAAGTAGCTTTTATTAAACATGATAAGTTATTTATGTTGTGGTGCTTGAAAACTAACACAAAAGTGATTAGCATATACTTTGTTTTGTGTTCTATATGGCGTGTTGTGCAGTCTAGGAAAGCATTATTATTATTAGGGCATATTATCACTAGTTTGGCATTGTATTTTGCTCTATATGAATTTGCTAAACATCAATTAGAGCCCCTCGAATATCTCAATGAAGACTATTTTATTCTAGTTGAAATTATCACATAAATCAATGAGCTTCATCATGTCACTTCAATGAGATGCTACTTATTATGCCAAACAACAATACAACATGGTGAAGTCCCTTTGCCTCCTAACACTTTGGAGGAAGAAGCTAATGGAAGTGAAAGCTAAGTAAGGAAGAGAGGGAACACCGATGGATAGAGCGAAGGAATCATGGAAAAAATCAAGGATCGTATGGAATCTTTGACAACAGGATTAGGGATATGATCACGGACTTGTCTCTTAAGATGGAGAAATTTAAGACATGTTGCGAAGTGAGGGCTGCAACGTTGTAAGCCCAAATTGATGAAATCTTTCACATACTTCCTTAAAGCTAAAAGTCTAAAATGATTAATGAAGTAGCAAGAGATCCTATTGTCATTCCATTCACTTCCTCACCAAGAACATCAAATGAGGGGAGTACATTGTTCTTTAGTTTTTGTTTATTTTTATTTTCTTTCTATGTTTGTGTGTTTTTTTTACTTTAGGAGTCATGCATTTTTTTGTTTAATTTTTATATTGTTCATGCATTACTCTCACATTTGGATTATTACAATCTATTCATATATAAAGCCTTGTTTATTAAAGTTTAGTTTTCTTGCAGAAATGCTTTAATCTTCCTTTAATGATTTGTTTGGGACTTTTTAAATTAGAAGAGTAATTTGTGATTAGGAATTTTTACATTTTAATGAACTTAATGCTTACTTTTCTATTGAATAAATGAATTTAGGTGCTTGATGCTTGAGAAAAATGTTTATAAGTTAGAATTTACATCTCACCTTAGTATGGTTAAATTTTCATGTATTTTAGTTTATTTTCTTTTAAAAAAATGAGATAGAGCATAACACGTACTCGTTAAGAGTGCAATTTCAAAAGAATCTTTAAATGTTCCTTCTACTCCAGTGCTCTTTATAGAGTAATAGTATCCAAAGGATCCTTTTCGAAGGTATCCATATTAAGTAGTGCAAGAAAAGTGGGGGATACTAAGGTTAGGAAAACTTTGATTGAATAAAACTTTTACAACCTTCTATATGTTGAATTTTTAACTTCCTAAGTTTTATAGTAATTCCTACTTGCTTTCATTTTTCTTGAATGTCAATTATTTACTTTAATGATGTCAATAGAAAAGTTTGCTCTTCACATGATAACAGTGCATTCTTAACCTTAAATAACTATTTTAATTTTGAGTTTTAAAATTTTTTATTAAAGGAAGAACTAGTTAATGAGCATTATTCATTAATTGAATATGGTGTATTCAACCTTTGCTTGAGGATAGGCAAACATTCAAATGCATGGGAATTTGATGAGTGTGAGAAATGCATTATTTTGAGCACTCAATGTGTTAAAATTAGGTGTCATTCTAGTTTCATTTATAATTTTTTGTTAAGTTTTTCTTTAGTTTAAGTATTTTTGTTGCATGACTTGAGTTTGTGTTCATTTCTAGTATTTTGGTTGTTTTTATGCATTTAGGTGTTCATGAAATAGTGATGGAATGAGGCATAGGACTTTTAAAGGCTATAGAAGTGTCCAAGGAGCATTCAAGGAAAAATCTAGCAAGTTTGAGGCCTAAAAGAGATGCATGGCTTTGTGCATTCTTGCACATGGCCATGCCTGATTGAAATTTAGACACACACCTATATGCATCCATGCATATGGCCATACCTGATTACTGAATTCTTATGAAGACAGACACATGGTTGTTTACCTAAATATGCATGGTCATGTGTCCTGCTAGCAGCTTTTTGAAATTTGATTTTTGAATCATTGTAAAGGGAGATTTGATGGATTTTTTTGTATGAACCCTACCTATAACAGAGATAGAATGCACATCCAATTTTGAATATTAGCCCAAGGATCATCAAGGATAGGTTGTGTTGATGGAGCTAAACCCTTTGCTTATTAAATTCAAGCAAGATACTTAGTTATTAACATATGAACAATCACACAATTCTAAGTCTAATCTAACCTAGAAATTATAATGAAAGGTAGAAGTGAAACAACGCAAGTAAGCTTGCAAAGTTTTAAAAGAATAAAGTTTAAGGAAAAACCTCACTTTTTAATATTTCAATCCTTCTAAATTTTTTTTACATAGGGGTTGCCCTTATATAGGCATATAAACATCATAATCCTTAAAGGAAAAGATTTGTTACTTATTCATAAAGACTCCTATAAAGGAAAATCCTTAATTTAGAAAAATTCCTTCAAAAATAAGGCAATTAATGACAACTTATGACAACCCATCTTTAAAAAGTCAAAATTGACAACTAATGACAACTCATTATAACTAAGCAAAATGATAACTTATGACAACTAAACATTGAAGCATGCCATGTCACATGTCATGTAGGATGTTGACTATTGACCCTTGACTCTGACTTATTGAATCATTGACTTTGACTTTGACTTAGAATATCCTTGAATCTTCTCACATCTTCTAGAATCTTCCTTATTAACTCCAAAATTCATCCATATCAAGCTAATTGACTTCAAAAATATGAAATTAAGCTAACTAGCTTGAATTCTTAATTATTTAGCTCCATGCTTGTACTTGAATCCCTTTTAGGATATGAACCTTAAAAGGGATTCAAGTACAAGCATAGAGCCGAATGATGAAGAATTCAAGCTAGTTAGCTTAATTTCATATTTTGAAGTTAATTAGCTTGATATGGACAAATTTTAGAGTTATTTCTATTTTGGAGTCAATAAGGAAGATTCTAGAAGATGTGAGAAGATTCAAGGATATTCCAAGTCAAATTCAATAAGCCAAAGAGTTCATGGTCAACATCTTATATGACATGTGACATAGCATGCTTCAATGCTTAGTTGTCATGAATTGTCATTTTGCTTAGTTATAATGAGTTGTCATTAGTTGTTAATTTTAACTTTTCAAAGATGAGTTGTCATAAGTTGTCAATTAGGACTTTTCAAAGATGAGTTATCATTAGTTGTCCTATTTTAAAGGAACCTTCTTAATTAAGAATTTTCTTATATAGGCATATTTCGGAATAAGGAAGAAAACCTTTTCGTTCAATTATTAGGTTGTTTACATGCCTATATAAGGGCTAACCCTATGTAAAACGAATTGAAATTGATTGAAATATTAAAAAGTGAGGTTTTTCCTTAAACTTTGTTATTTTAAAACTTTGCAAGTTTATTTGAATTGTTTCACTTCTACCTTTCATTAAAATTGTTAAGTTAGATTAGACTTAGAATTATGTGATTCTTCATCTTTTAATAGCTAAGTATCTTACTTTAATTTAATAAGCAAGGGATTTAGCTCCATTAACACAACCTATCCTTGATGATCTTTAGGCTAATATTCAAAGTTGGATGTGTGTTCTATCTCTGTTATAGGTAGGGTTCCTATCATTTTTGAAAAGGAAACATATAAAGAGGCTAGAGGCTAGGGTTTTATGTATATGTAGCCTCCAGGAACAAAAAAAAAGGAGAGATTCCATTTTTCATATTCTACATATTTTTGCAAGTTTTTATCTTTCTTATCATCATCAAAGACTAGGCTTGCTTATGTTGGTTTTTAAAGATTGAGGAACAAGGATTGAAGATTAATAGCCTTCAACTATCAAAGGGGTTTTTCTAAATACTTGTTATTATTCATTTATATTTTGATTAATTATGATGTTTATATTCTTTCCTTCCTCTTCTTTGTCTCTTATTATCAACATGAATAACTAAGTTCTTATTAGGGTTCTTATATTAATTCAACCATGTAACAATTGTAATTAAACCAAAGCCATTAATCTCAATCCATTGGTTATTATTTAACTTAATGCCTTCATAGGATTGATCACCCTTTGATTGAATATATACAACAAAACTTGATTAAGAGATAGGTTCCATTAGATATAAATAATAACCTATTAGATGCTTTCTTAATTGAGAGACATTAAAGCAACTAATATTGACTTAGGGCTAGAGCAATAAACTAGGCTAACCAACATTTAGTAAGTGAGAGCTATAAATGTAAGATGTTAATTTACATGGTTAATTGTGGGTTTGTCTGAGAGGAAAACCTGTGATTCCTTAGATGCCTTTAAATTGGATTAAAGTTAGGTATGGCTTAGGAACTAATTAATCTTTAGAAACTGCTGAATAAATAATAAGAACCCTAGCTTTTTAAATTAAGTGTTAATTATTGTATATTTCCTTTATTTAATTTTAGTTAATTTCAAAACTCCATTTTTTGTTGTTTAAACAAATAAAGCACAATTAGTATTACAATACTTAATTTGCAATCTCTATGGGATCAATATTTAATTACTACTTGTATGATTTCGTATACTTGTGGATTACACATCACTTATATTGATTTTTTATTCCTCAACTTGTTGATGCTACTGTTGTTATTAGGCTTGCTCCTCATTCTGGATGAGTATGGCTACGATCTTATTGCACTAGTGATGCTGCTTCTTAGTCTACAATGGGTCAATCTTCTCAGCCTTCTCCTTCTGTGGCAACTTCTCATGCACTAGTGTATCATTATCTTCTATGACATTTAATAAATGAGTTTGTTAACAGTAAATGGAAATGAAACTAAGTTTGAGATTTTTTATTTATTTTTATTTTTGTAGGGTCTATGCTCTTATCATAAGAGAACTTGTTCCACGTCTTGCACAATCATGGAAGAGCTTAATATAAAGGGTGGAGTCAGTGCTTCTCATGCTAGTGGTTATGCTTCTTAAAGTGTTTTGAGTAGGAGTATTATTGGTTTTGTTATTAGTATGTTGTAAGGATTGACTGTTATTAGTGGGCTGATGACTTATCCACAGTGACATTTACTCCTCAAGAGGTAACTCATGTAGGCCTTTTACTTCTATTTGAGTTTTATTATTTATATTTGTATTGATGTTAACTTATTTTCTTCCTCTAGATTTCTCGTGGTAAGGCAAAGATGATGTATGCTCGGCTTGCTAGTGCTTAACATCAACTTATAGCACACTATGGTTCATAGCTGGTACTACTTTGCTTTCCTGCATTATTTTCCTATAACAATATAGTATATGCATGTATGTATGTATGCATGACATGATTTATTTTTTGTGTAACAATATCATGTTGGACTTGTCATCAGTTTAAGCTGAGGGAGGTTTATTTAAATTATCGCATTATGGATATGGAGTATGAGGTCACATGACATGTCAAAGTTAACAAAGGTGCCTTTAGAGTTTCTTATAAAGACAAGGACTGAGAGGAGACAACAATGTCCTTTTTATGGCATCTATGGCTGATGATTTTTCTTTAGAGGCTTAGTGTAAGCCTTTTGGTCATAGTCGCTTACGTTGTATCATTTTCTCGAGAGTATGGAGTTTAGGTGTTATATTTAAGCATGTGTTCTCCACTTCTTACATTATACTATGTTCATAGTGTTTGCCTATATTTTATACCTATTATATATGGATGATGGACATTTTCTTATATGTAGACAATGATTGTACTTGTATCATGATAAGGACTGTCTTGGTTGTACTCTAATAATGATCATATTGTCTTTGTGATGTCTAATCTGCACTTATGTTTGTCATTTTACTTTTACTTTATTTTTCCTATTTTGCCTAAGTCACCTTTTTTTGAGAATTTTCACACCTAGCTAGGCTCTCTATTTTTTTTGTTCCTTTATTTTTTCATTTTTTTATTTTTCCTCTTTTGCCTAAGTAGTCTCTTATTAGAGATTTTCACACCTAGTTGGGCACTCATTATTTTTTAAAATATGTCTCACTTCTTATTCGAGTGTTGATGACAACAATCTACAATCTGAAAGGAAATTAGGAACTGATGAGGAACACAGATATACTAACAGAGTAAAAAGAATGCAAATTATGTTTAGCATGTTTGATGCACTTAAACATATGATAGTATTACATGATATTTTCACAAATACACTTTCAAAATTCGACAAACATTCACTTATTTATAGAAAACATTTAAGAAAGGCATATATACACTTATGCATTGATGATACCCCTTTTCTTGGCTAGCCTTTTTAGGTCTTCTAATGAAGTATTTGTTCGCTCATTTATTCTAACTTTTGTTTAGGCTACCCTTTCAAGTTTTCAACCTAATGGGAATCCCTAATTTTTGTTTAAGTCGCCCTTTTAGGTTTTCAACCAAGCGAGAAGACCCCTAACTTTTACTTAAGTTTCCTTTTTTTGGTTTTTGACTTATTAGGGATTTCTTTCTCTTTTTTGTATTTGTTTATTTCTTCTCTTCTTTTTCACTTTTTTTTTCTTTTCTTTTTTTTCATTAGACATAGTATTTCTTCAGGTAATCGATGTTAATCGATTCTAAGAACACATTCCCCTCGAAATCTATTAGCTTGATTGCTCCTCTTGATAAGATAGTCTTGACCAGATATGGCCTTCCCATTTTCGTTGAAATTTTCCCCTTGGACCAGGAATATTTTGTCTGGCTTGCTTTAGTACCCAGTCCCCTATTTTGACACTTTTGTGCTTTACTTTCTTCTTGAAGGCTCTTGCTAGATGAGCTTGATACAACTATGTGTGATATAGGGTGTAATACCCTATCTTTTAATTAAATATGTAATTTTATATTTAAATCTTTAATAAATACTTTTAGGTTATATTATATAAAAGATTATTTTTATATCTAATGGAGGTATTATATATATATATATATATATATATATATATATATATATATATATATATATATATATTATATTTAGGGTTAAATATTATTTAAGATGTGTGTATATTAAAATAACTTGTATTTATATAAGTGCATGTAGTATATGTATATATATATATATACACACTAATAATTACCTAGACACACCTATATGTATAATAATATATTATTATATATTAATAGTTTATAGTATTATATATATATATATATATATATATATATATATATATATATATATATATATAAGTGATGGGAAGTGGACCAAAGAATAAAAAAAACGGGATCAAACACAAAACAAAAGAAGGCAAAAATCAAAAAACACAGAAAGAAAGCAAAGAAAATAGCGTGAAGTAGAAAAAATAGGGAGAAGAGAAATAGAAGCTCCCAAGCCCTGTACCCTCTCCCAGTTCATCCCTCACCATCTCTCCCTCCTCCTTCACTACGCCGTTCGTCCTGCCACCATCAGAATCACCATTGCCGTCGCACCAAGCTGCCAAGCGAAGAGCTGCTACTGCCATTCCTCATTTCTTTCCTCTGTCAGCTTTGATCCAAGCTGATCCAACACCACCCAAGCTTCCCCAACTTCCCTCATCGTCTTAGGTGTCCGTCCAAGCCAAGAGCCGCCGCTGCAACTCACCTCCGACGTCGAAATTGAAGGTTGAAGGTGAGTTGCGCAGAGTTGTTCTTAGGTTGTTGACAGGTTGTTTTCTGGTTGTTGCTAGATTTTTAATGTTGATTTTAGGTTGTTTTTTAGTATATGTTGGATTATGCCCATAAATTGCTTCAATTTGGATTTTTAAATATTTTTCCTAATTTTTCTTAATTTATAGAATTTTTTTTTATAATATTTATTTATTTATTTTAATTTTTTTTAGTTGATTTATTGGGTTTTATTTGGTTTAGTTAGTGAAATCAAAGTGATTATAGTTAATTGTTTTAGTATATTAATTTTATGTAAGATTTTAGAGTTTTTGGTGTTAATTAGGGGGGTTACGTAAATTTTAAGTATTTAATGGGTAATTAGGCTAATTTCGAAAATTTTGATTAAAAATTTTGAAATTTTAATAATTGAGGTTATTATTAAATGTTATTAATTTTAGAACTCAAATTATAATTTTTGAGATTTTCATACTATTTTTATAAATATTTTTGAGTGTATGCCAAATTTGATTTTTAGGTTAAATAATAATATTTGGAAAAATTGTTGGTTGATTGTATGTTTTAATTATAGTAGGAAGATTTATTTTGAGAAAAGTAATTTTTGGAATGATTAAATAATTTTAAGGAATTATTTTTGTATATATATAGCACATTATGTAATTTATATATATGCTAGGGGTAAAAATGTAATTTTACACTAAATATGATAAATATATATTTTAATTAGTTTTATTAATATTTAAAGGGTTTAGATAATTTTTATAAATTAAATTGATATAATCACTTAAGTAGAGTAAATTTTAGATATTGAATTTCAAATAATGTATATATATATATATATATATATATATATATATATATATATATATATATATATATATATATATATATATATATATATATATATATATATATAATACATTGCAAAGGTTTTATTTTGGATAATAATTATAATTATAATTGTTGGGGATGGAATACAAATTTAATTGTTTACTTTTGAATAATTGAGTTGTGATCTCGGTCGGGGCAATTGTAGTTTTGGGAGCCCGACTCAAGTGTGAATGGTTGTGTATATTAGAAGTGCATTTTCTATGCAGGTTTGGCTCTACCTCTGCTAGAGAGATGTTCGTTTTACAGAGGAGTCTCTGTCAAAATTCCGATAGATTTTCTCGTAAAACGTGATACTCGTAAAATTCCTACCGTTAGTTAGGTTAAATCCTGTCTGTCTAGTCTTATCCGATTTTCCTCGAGTTAATCTGAAATTTTATTATTTTGTTGATTTCTGATTTCGATTCCTTAGTCATATTTTAAAAGTCGATTATTATTATTTCCTTCTAGATCATCTCGGAGCAGAAGATGTGAGACCGAGGCAAACGCGTGGTCGTCAGCCTTTGCATTCATCCTGTAAGTCGATAAAATGATATGTGCGTGTATTTTATTTAAAGATGCGTGCGCTCTTATTTTTATGTTATTATTATATGATTTATTTAATTTAATGCTACTATTTAAAGTTTAAGCGCATCTTATTTATTTAAAATCAGTTTTGAGAAATTTTGGTAGAACGGGCTACCTAGTGGGTTTCACCAGGACCGTGTGCACATGGTAGAGATTGAGAGATGGATCCGATTATTGTATGACTGGTGAATATTAAATTGGGATGGGTGCCTCGGTGGAAGCCTTTGCTCTCGGGGACCGCCAGTGATTTGAAAGTCAATATTAAACTGGGACGGGTGCCTCGGTGGAAGCCTTTGCTCTCGGGGACCGCCAGTGCCATTTATTTGGATTAAGAGAATGACTACGGCTTGGTGCCTCGGTTGATGCCTTTGCTCTCGGGGACCGATAGTCTAGTTGGAATAAGTGGGCCCAGTTGGCCATGTAGATTGTTGGGTTTAGGGTTCTACCGAGATTTTTCAAAAGCTATAATTATATATTATAAATTATTTTCACTATAAACGTATTAGTTTTCAAAAAGGTTTTCAAACCGTACAGCTCTTTTATTGACTTACTCAGTGAGGTCTGATTCCCCTCAATTTATTTTTTTTAGGAGCTTGGGAGTTCGACCTCAGACTACCTCTACGCCGGGTTTCTTCTTCACCGGCCATTTTATGTAGGTCATTGTAAGCTGTACTGTGTATTAATCTAGGATGATGCAGTAGTACATGTATTGAGGATCTGTATGGTTTAACTTAATTATGTAGTTTATTTGTACAAAACACATTTATGTATAAGATTTAAATTCAAATTATAATATGAGATGTCGAAACACATTTTTATTAAGCAGTTGAGTTTATATATTTTGAGAAAAATCAGTTTGATAATATGTTCTATTTTTAATTAAAGTTTAAAATATGAATGGTTTTATTTTCTTTCCCTTTAGGCTTACTACGGGTTTCGGGGGCCTTATGCCTACCCATTCCCTAGTGCCGGTCACGTGCCCTCAGGTTCGGGTCGTGACAAAGTTGGTATCAGAGCATAAGTTCGATTAATTGTCTATGTCTGTCTTTCTATGTAACTACTGCAGCTTTAGGATTGATGATTATCTTTGAGATGTTCTTGTATCTAATTTCGCGTTGCTTTAAATATTCTTACCCCATTTTGAATTCAATTTTTCCTTGTCTTCTTTTCAGAATGAAGCGTGTGCGTACCGACCCCGATGTCGATCCGACCCTTGGATTTGATGAGCAGTCTATGCATGATGAGGCTCCCCTTCCTACTCCACATCGTAGGGGCAAAGGTAGAGGTAGAGGTCGAGCCAGGGTAGCTGCAATTGAGATTCCTGATCAGTAGCCAGTCGAGCCTAAAGCCCCAGCGGTTGACCCCACAGCCTTTGCAGCTGGACTGGCAGGGATTAATCAGGGTCTAGCAACATTGAATCAGGCTATGCCCCTTGTACAGCAGATGCTTCAGCAGAGGAACCAGGGGATGTCAGACACTGAAGCATCCCTTCTTTACTCTCGAATCGATAGAGTTTCTTTCGATGGTATGGGTGATGCCTTAGACTTCATTAATGCGATTGAGGCACGCACCAGAATGAGGCACATGGATTATCAAAGGATTATGATTGTGGAGTTGTCGGTACAGGCGGCTGCTCAGGATTGGTTTATGCAGTTGATTCAGCCATTGATGCACCAGCTGACTTGGCTAGAATTTAAGGATCGCTTTTTGAGATTTTTCTGTCCTCCAGCCACCAGAGATGCCTATAGGTGGCAGCTACTCCACATCACTAGAGGTGATAGGTCAGTGGAGGACTATACCAGAGAGTTTAATAGGTTGTCCCGGCATGCAGAAGATATCCAGAGGGACCCTTACAGAGCAGTGGAGCTGTATGTTACTGGATTAGGACCCATTTTTATTGGTATGCGTACCGAGGATCGCACCTTAGAGAGTGTGATTGAGGAGGCCCATTTGATTGAGAGGCGACATATTCGCCATGGCACCATGATAGATCCTTATATGATCGGGGGCAGTAGTTATGGTGTAGCTCCCGGGTACCAGCAGCCAGCATTTCACATCGGCAGTTCGAGTCAACAGGCTGCGGGTAGTTCTCAGCAGAGTGGTAGGAGGTCCAGGACTCACAGAGTTGGCCGACATGGGTATGCCTCAAACAGAAGGAGTAGTAAGGGTCACAGATTTGGTGCGGGAGTTAGTAGCAGCAGTAGTGGGCAGAGTTCCGGGCAGAGTAGTTCTGGGTCTGGAGCCAGTGCTTGCATGAGTTATGGATGATTTCATCAGGGCCCGTGTCATATGTTGACGGGCGCTTGCTTCAGATGCGGGCAGGTTGGACATCTTGCCAGAGCTTATCCCCACTCTGGATACCAGCCATAGTATGTTCAGGGTTCGTCTTCCTCAGTGGCTCAGCCCTACTATCTGATGCCTCAGCAGTATCGAGCACCCATACAGCCACAGTAGAGACCTCCTCAACCTATGAGTCAGCAGGGTCGAGGTTCAGTTGGTAGACCTAGCGGACGTGGTTTTGCGCACCCTTCTACTTCTCAGCAGGCAGGTCGTGGTCAGGCTCAAGTGTTTACTTTGACACCACAGGATGCTCAGACTTCGAATGCAGTGGTAGCAGGTATTCTCTCAGTCTATGCATACGATGCTAGAGTGTTGTTTGATCCCGGTGCTTCACATTCCTTTATTTCTCCTGTGTTCGCTTCGAGAATCGAGTGGCAGCCTTCTAGGTTATCCTTTCCTCTATCTGTTTCGACTCCTCTTAGTGACGAGTTGGAGACAGATGTTTTCTTTCCTTCGTGTCCAGTGATAGTTGATGGTAGAGAGCTATGGACAGACTTAGTATTGCTCGACGTACTGGAATTCGATGTCATTTTGGGCATGGATTGGTTGTCGAGGTATTATGCTTCAGTGAATTATAGAGAGAAAGAAGTGGTGTTCAGAATTCCAGATGAAGAAGAATTCTGTTTCAAAGGTGAGAAGAGCTTCATACCTCCTAATCTCATTTCTGCCATTACAGCCTGAAAGATGCTTAGAAGGGGTTGTCAGGGTTACTTGGCAGTAGTAAGAGATGTTGAGTAGGAGTATGTGGCAATTGAGCAGGTGCCAGTGGTGTGTGAATTTCTGGATGTCTTTCCTGAAGAATTACCAGGATTACCACCAGATAGAGAGATAGAGTTCTGTATCGATGTTATACCTGGTACGGATCCTATTTCTATGCCACCTTACAGAATGGCACCAGCTGAACTACAGGAGCTAAAAGAGCAGTTGCAAGAGTTGCTTGATAAGGGTTTCATCAGACCCAGTACATCACCTTGGGGTGCTCCGGTGTTATTCGTGAAGAAGAAAGACGGTAGCCTTCGACTTTGTATCGATTACAGGCAGTTGAATAAGGTCACCATTAAGAACAAGTACCCACTTTCGAGGATCGATGATCTATTTGATCAACTTCAAGGTGCTACATGCTTCTCTAAAATAGATCTGAGACCTGGGTATCATCAGTTGAGAATCAGAAGAGGTGATGAGCCCAAGACAGCCTTTCGAACAAGATATGGCCATTATGAGTTTTTAGTAATGTCCTTTGGGTTGACTAATGCTCCAGCAACCTTTATGGACTTGATGAATCAGGTATTCAGGCCATACTTGGATCGGTTTGTGATAGTTTTCATTGATGACATCTTGGTTTATTCTAAGAGTGAGGCTGAGCATGTGATGCATCTGAGAAGGGTACTTCAGACCTTAAGGGAGCACAGGTTGTATGTCAAATTCTCAAAGTGTGAGTTCTGGTTGCACCAAGTGGCATTTTTAGGCCACGTGGTTTCTTGAGATGGCATACAGGTGGACCCTAAGAAGATAGAGGCTATTATAGAGTGGTCAAGGCCAACTACAGTTAGGGAAGTACAGAGTTTCCTGGGTCTAGCAGGCTATTACAGAAGATTTGTGAAGGACTTTTCTAGAATTGCTGCACCTTTGACAAGGTTGACCCAGAAGAATGCTAAGTTTGTATGGACGGACAAATGCGAAGAGCATTTTCAGTTATTGAAAGACTTATTGACGTCGGCCCCAATTCTAACTTTACCCTCTAGGAATGAAGGTTATACAGTGTATTGTGATGCTTCCAGAGTAGGATTGGGCTGTGTGTTGATGCAAAATGACCAAGTGATTGCTTATGCTTCGAGGCAGTTGAAGAAGCACAAGCAAAACTATCCTACTCACGACTTAGAGATGGCAACAGTGGTGTTTGCTTTGAAAATATGGAGACATTACTTGTACGGAGTGACATGTGAGATATACACTGATCACAAGAGCTTAAAATATATTTTCCAGCAGAGGGACTTGAATCTGAGGCAGAGGAGATGGATGGAACTCCTTAAGGATTATGATTGCTCCATTTTATACCATCCAGGTAAGGCGAATGTTGTTACGGATGCTTTGAGTAGAAAATCAGCAGGCAGCCTTGCCCATATTAGCACAGAGAGAAGGCCCATTATCAAAGAGTTGCATGGGTTGATTGACCAGGGGTTGCAGATGAAAGTTACTCGAAAGTGCCTTTTAGCTCAATTCAGTGTACGATCAGTATACTTGGATCGGGTTAAGGCAGCTCAGAGCAGAGACCCCCAGTTGTAGAGAATCATGTATGAAGTGCAACAAGGGCAGTCACGAGACTTTGTGATTGACAGAGAAGGTGTATTATGGTTGGGCACTAGGATTTGTGTGCCAGATGTTGATGTCTTGAGAAATGAGATTATGGAAGAAGCACATTTTTCTACATATAGTGTTCATCTAGTTTCTACCAAGATGTATCATAACTTGAAGGATACATACTGGTGGAATGGAATGAAGAAGGATATTGCAGGTATCCAGGTGTTTGACTTGCCAGCAAGTAAAGCTTGAACATCAGAGACCCTTGGGACTGTTGCAACCCATGCCAATTCCTAAATGGAAATGGGATATGATAGCCATGGATTTCGTGATTGGACTACCTCGAACTACTGGAGGTTATGATGCTATTTGGGTGATTGTTGACAGGTTAACTAAATCAGCACACTTTTTGCCTATAAAGAAGACGTACTCTACTGATAGACTGGCAAGACTTTATGTCAATAGGATTGTTTATCTACATGGAGTACCTGTGAGCATAGTGTTGGATAGAAGAGCCACCTTTACCTCAGTCTTTTGGCAAGAATTACACAAGGCCTTGGGTACCAAATTGGATTTTAGTACGGCCTTCCACCCTCAGACAGATGGTCAGTCCGAGAGGACCATCCAGACGTTAGAAGATATGTTGAGGATGTGTGTAATGGATTTTGGAGGACAATGGGATTCACACTTGCCACTGATTGAGTTTGCTTATAATAACAGCTATCATGCTAGCATCGAGATGGCTCCGTATGAGGCATTATATGGTAGGAAGTGTAGATCACAATTGTGTTGGGAGATTGGTGAGAGGCAGTTAACAGGACCAGAGTTGGTGCAGATTACTTCAGAGAAAGTCCCCATTATTCAGCAGCGATTGAAGATAGCCTTTAGTAGATAGAAGAGCTACACTGACCCTAGGAGAAAGGATGTATCCTTCATGGTTGGAGACATGGTGTTCCTGAAGGTGTCTCCAATGAAAGGAGTTATGAGATTTGGCAAGAAGGGTAAGCTAGCTCCCAGATACATTGGACCATTTGAGATTCGGTCCAGAGTGGGTGAAGTGGCATATAGGTTGGTGTTACCACCAGAGCTATCGAGAATCCATCCTGTATTTCATGTTTCCATGTTGAGAAAATACGTCCCTGATCCGTCTCACATGTTGCAACCTCAAGCCGTAGAGCTTAGCGACAATTTGACTTACGAGGAGTTCCCGGTGGCGATTGTGGATCGCCAAATCTGACAGCTGCGGACTAAGGAGATACCGATGGTGAAGGTGCTATGGAGTAACCATTCCGCAGATGATTGCACTTGGGAAACTGAAGCCGAGATGCGAGTTTCGTTCCTATATCTCTTTCCTTCTTAGCCTTGTAATTCCTCTTTTCTTTCTTTTCTCGAATTCGGGGACGAATTCATATAAGGAGGGGAGACTGTAATACCCTATGTTTTAATTAAATATGTAATTTTATATTTAAATCTTTAATGAATACTTTTAGGTTATATTATATAAAAGATTATTTTTATATCTAATGGAGGTATTTTATATATATATATATATATATATATATATATATATATATATTAATATTATATTTAGGGTTAAATATTATTTAAGATGTGTGTATATTAAAATAACTTGTATTTATATAAGTGCATGTAGTGTATGTATATATATATATATATACACACTAATAATTACCTAGACACACATATATGTATAATAATATATTATTATATATTAATAGTTTATAGTATTATATATATATATATATATATATATATATATATATATATATATATATATATATATATAATATATATATATATATATATATATATGTATATATATATATATAAGTGATGGGAAGTGGACCAAAGAATAAAAAAAAAAAAAAAAAAAACGGGATCAAACACAAAACAAAAGAAGGCAAAAATCAAAAAACACAGAAAGAAAGCAAAGAAAATAGCGTGAACTAGAAAAAATAGGGAGAAGAGAAATAGAAGCTCCCAAGCCCTGTACCCTCTCCCACTTCATCCCTCACCATCTCTCCCTCCTCCTTCACTGCGCCGTTCGTCCTGCCACCATCAGAATCACCATTGCCGTCGTACCAAGCTGCCAAGGGAAGAGCTGCTGCTGCCATTCCTCATTTCTTTCCTCTGTCAGCTTTGATCCAAGCTGATCCAACACCACCCAAGCTTCCCCAACTTCCCACATCGTCTTAGGTGTCCGTCCAAGCCAAGAGCCCCCGCTGCAACTCACCTCCGGCGTCGGAATTGAAGGTTGAAGGTGAGTTGCGCAAAGTTGTTCTTAGGTTGTTGACAGGTTGTTTTCTGGTTGTTGCTAGATTTTTAATGTTGATTTTAGGTTGTTTTTTAGTATATGTTGGATTATGCCCATAAATTGCTTCAATTTGGATTTTTAAATATTTTTCCTAATTTTTCTTAATTTAAAGAATTTTTTTTATAATATTTATTTATTTATTTTAATTTTTTTTTAGTTGATTTATTGGGTTTTATTTGGTTTAGTTAGTGAAATCAAAGTGATTATAGTTAATTGTTTTAGTATATTAATTTTATGTAAGATTTTAGAGTTTTTGGTGTTAATTAGGGGGTTACGTAAATTTTAAGTATTTAATGGGTAATTAGGCTAATTTCGAAAATTTTGATTAAAAATTTTGAAATTTTAATAATTGAGGTTATTATTAAATGTTATTAATTTTAGAACTCAAATTATAATTTTTGAGATTTTCATACTATTTTTATAAATATTTTTGAGTGTATGCCAAATTTGATTTTTAGGTTAAATAATAATATTTGAAAAAATTGTTGGTTGATTGTATGTTTTAATTATAGTAGGAAGATTTATTTTGAGAAAAATAATTTTTTGAATGATTAAATAATTTTAAGTAATTATTTTTGTATATATATAGCACATTATGTAATTTATATATATGTTAGGGGTAAAAATGTAATTTTACACTAAATATGATAAATATATATTTTAATTAGTTTTATTAATATTTAAAGGGTTTAGATAATTTTTATAAATTAAATTGAT
Source organism: Mallotus nudiflorus (assembly GCA_947683625.1). Taxonomy (NCBI): domain Eukaryota; kingdom Viridiplantae; phylum Streptophyta; class Magnoliopsida; order Malpighiales; family Euphorbiaceae; genus Mallotus; species Mallotus nudiflorus. Next base: position 116,012 of record CANTUR010000752.1, read on the forward strand.
ATAATCACTTAAGTAGAGTAAATTTTAGATATTGAATTTCAAATAATGTATATATATATATATATATATATATATATATAATACATTACAAAGGTTTTATTTTGGATAATAATTATAATTATAATTGTTGGGGATGGAATACAAATTTAATTGTTTACTTTTGAATAATTGAGTTGTGATCTCGGTTGGGGCAAATTGTAGTTTTGGGAGCCCGACTCGAGTGTGAATGGTTGTGTATATTGGAAGTGCATTTTCTATGCAGGTCTGGCTCTACCTCTTGTAGAGAGATGTCCGTTTTACAGAGGAGACTCTGCCGAAATTCCGATAGATTTTCTCATAAAACGTGATACTCGTAAAATTCCTACCGTTAGTTAGGTTAAATCCTGTCTATCGAGTCTTATCCGGTTTTCCTCGAGTCAATCTGGAATTTTATTATTTTGTTGATTTCTGATTTCGATTCCTTAGTCATATTTTAAAAGTCGATTATTATTATTTCCTTCTAGATAATCTCGGAGCAGAAGCTGTGAGACCGAGGCAGACGCGTAGTCGTCAGCCTTCGCATTCATCCTGTAAGTCGATAAAATGATCTGTGTGTGTATTTTATTTAAAGATGCGTACACTCTTATTTTTATGTTATTATTATATGATTTATTTAATTTAATGCTACTATTTAAAGTTTAAGCACATCTTATTTATTTAAAATCAGTTTTGAGAAATTTTGGTAGAACGAGCTACCTGGTGGGTTTCACCAGGACCGTGTGCACATGGTAGAGATTGAGAGATGGATCCGATTATTGTATGACTAGTGAATATTAAACTGGGATGGGTGCCTCGGTGGAAGCCTTTGCTCTCGGGGACCGCCAGTGATTTGAAAGTCAATATTAAACTAGGACGGGTGCCTTGGTGGAAGCCTTTGCTCTCGGGGACCGCCAGTGCCATTTATTTGGATTAAGAGAATGACTATGGCTTGGTGCCTCGATTGATGCCTTTGCTCTCGGGGATCGGTAGTCTAGTTGGAATAAGTGGGCCTAATTGGTCATGTAGATTGTTGGGTTTAGGGTTCTATCGAGATTTTTCAAAAGCTATAATTATATATTATAAATTATTTTCACTATAAACGTATTAGTTTTCAAAAAGGTTTTCAAACCGTACAGCTCTTTTATTGACTTACTCAGTGAGGTCTGATTCCCCTCAATTTATTTTTTTCAGGAGCTTAGGAGTTTGACCTCAGACTACCTTTACGCCGGGTTTCTTCTTCACCGGCCATTTTATGTAGGTCATTGTAAGTTGTACTGTGTATTAATCTAGGATGCTGCAGTAGTATATGTATTGAGGATCTGTATGGTTTAACTTAATTATGTAGTTTATTTATACGAAACACATTTATGTATAAGATTTAAATTCAAATTATAATATGAGATGTCGAAATACATTTTTATTAAGCAGTTGAGTTTATATATTTTGAGAAAAATCAGTTTGATAATATGTTCTATTTTTAATTAAAGTTTAAAATATGAATGGTTTTATTTTCTTTCCCTTTAGGCTTACTACGGGTTTCGGGGGCCTTATGCCTACCCATTCCCTAGTGCCGGTCATGTGCCCTCGGGTTTGGGTCGTGACATAGGGCTTTAAGTCTTTGACTATTTAAGAGAGTGAGATTGTCGTGTCTTTGTTGAGCCCATTATGTTTTGGGTAGTTCTGATTCGATTGCTACATAAAGTGAGTTCATTTCTACTTCCACTAGGAGGATTGCTTCAGAACTATACACTAGGGAGAACTGAAGTTGATACTGCGGACTAGTGTGCATTGAGTTATTTTCTGCACAATAGTGAGAAATAGTGAATAAAATAAATCATGTATGCGTGGGGTGTGCCTGTAAAAGAATGGGGTGAGCATGTATACATGGCATGCTCATGCAAAACCTTAGTGTAATGATGCAGAATGGCTGCAAAAAGGATCGTGAATTAGAGTATATTATCTACATGTATGTTATGTATGCATGGTTGAAAAGAATTTAATAAAATTGGTTAGTTTTTCTTACACATGGAATAAACCAATCACAAGTAAGCTCTTCCTTCTAACCTTGTTGCTCTACATGGTCATTCAGTCTCTTTCATAGGCTTTCATAGTCAACGGGGGACTATGCTTTTGCTCTCATACTAGGCTATTTTGATTTATATTAATCATATTCAAAAGGTAAGTTAGGGAATGATACTCAAATGCACTCAAGATAAACATACAATGCCAATGTGGAGATCAATCGTCGGGTTACAAATGGTGTATATGACATTTTATTTATAAAAAAAATTAAAATACATTTATATGACATCAATCAATTTATATTTATATTTCTTTTTATTTATAAAGAGATTAAAATACATCTTATTTTTATTTATTATAAATTTAGTTTAGTTAGTTGAATACTCTACTACTTAATAAATAACTTTATTGTTAAAGATAAATATTATTTTTCACATTAAGTCATGTATTTTTTACAATATTACTAATTAAGGTACTAAAATACAAGTAACATATCTTTAAAAATTACAAAAAATATCAAAATTTTTTATTTGAAAATCGTTTAATTACAAAATATTTTATTCTACTTTTTCCTTTATTAAAATAAAAGATTAGGGGTTGTTAGGAGCCAATTCACAAGTTTGACAAAATATTTATATTGAGATAACTTAATATGAAAGTGGTTAACTTATATCTATATTGTGAAAAACTGTTATATAAAGTGTAGCATAAGGAAAGATAATAGAACCTGAAAATCAATCGGTAGTTCATTGCCACCTATGAGGCCTTCATTTAATGGTAAAACTAATTAAAATCAAGGCTTCTATATTGATGGACTATAATATTTGCATAGCTATACAATTTCACAGTTTAGGAACTTCACTAATAAATTATCATAAAATTATTATCCCAATCTCAAAACCATACCTGTCGTTCAATTGGAGATTTGCAACCAAATTGCTTTTTTTAGAAATTATTAAATTTTACAACAGAATATAATCTTAAACAACTATATATAAGAAAAAAATACAAATACAAATAAAATTTAAACATGATTTTGGTGCATTGCAAATGAAAAAATGTAAAAAAAAATCTTAACAAAAAATTTTACATATTGTCCAATTAAAATTTCTTGTGTCAGTTATTGAAATGGTTATTTTATTTATTAAAAAACTGTATAAAAATAATAACTATTTTCTTATTGTACAAAATAATTTGTTTTAAAAATATAAATCATAATAATATATGTTATAAAAATATCGAGATGAAAATTGATTTATATTTTGTATTTTTTTAACACTAAAAAAAATTATTATGAAAAATAAACTTAGAAAATATATTGAAAAATTAAATTCTTCATAAAAGTAGTTTAAAAACTACTTCTAGAATGAAATAATTTTTTAAAAGATGATGTGACCTATTGAAGAGACCATTCTGGCTATTTGTTTTTAATTTCAGGGATCACATGATAGAATTATTACTAATTTGAAAATTTACAATTAATTTGTTAAATTAAAATCTTGTAATAAAATAAAAAAAATGTGTATGGTAAAATAAGAATTTTGTATAATTGACACCCTAATTTATTTATTTTTTATTATGGTAATTAATATACAGGTTCATAAAATAAATAATTGTGTTAATATTAAAAAAAAACTTTAGAGCTATACAAAAATCAGTTAAGTCTATTTTCCAAATCAGTTAGTTAATTATTTTCCAAATCGGGAACATTCAAATTAATTAATTTGTACAGTTGCCATTAGTTGCACAATCCTCATTCTACATGGACAAGTCACTACTACCGACTTACTTAGTGAAGTAATTAAATTCTCCCCCCCAAAAAAAACCCTAATTCTAAATTCATTCTTTACGTTTTTACAATTAGTCGTCATCTTCTACTTGTCTTTGTTGTGCGTCTGAAGTTGCAGTTGTTGTCCATCCATCATGACGAAGGTTTTCTTGCGTATGGCAGAAGAATGGTTTTTGGCGGAGAAGTATGTGAGGGCTTATGACACAGCCAAAACAGCCTTAAGCTTAGATCCTTTCTATGGGAATGAGTGCATTCACAAATATGTAGCTGCATTCAGAGTTCATATGGGTGCCTTGTTCAAGAATGAAGATGGCGAGATTGATTGGTACAAGGTACTTGGCATTAACGATTCTTCGGTGCCCACTCAAGTCTTGGTCCACCGCTTCTCTGTTACCTACAAATTGATCCATCCTGGTCATCATTCCTCTGCTGCTGCCCAAGGTGCCATTCAACTTTTGGGGAATGCTTTTGAAGTTCTTGGCGATTCAGAGACTAGGGCTGCCTTTCATAAGCGCTGGAATTTGCCCCCTTTTCTCGAAGATCCGCCCGACCCTTCTACCTCTACTTCTACTTCTAAGGTTGTTGTTGCTTCCTCTGCAAGCAAACCCAAGGATACCACACCCTCTTCCAGTTCCAAGTTTAAAGATCCTAGCTGTGATCATTCTATTCTGAGGTCTGGTATGCCTTCTAGGTCTGCCGCCACTGCTGCCGCAATCGAGCCAAAGGAAACCACAACCTCTTCCAGGTCTAAGTTTGAAGATGGTAGCCACGCTCATTTAGTTGCAAGGTCTAGTATGCCTTTTACATCCATCGCAGCTGCCAAGGTTGCTTCTGCATTCAAATCAAAGGAAACCGCAACCTCTTCCAGGTCCAAGTTTGAAGATCGTAGCTGTGCTCATTCAATTGCAAAGTCTACTGCACCTTTCAGAAACCAAGAACGTCTGAAATCATTGAATAACTATTCTGTTTCAACCTTCAAGAGAGAAATTGGTCGCAGTCGCCCATTTGCATCCACAAGATCCATTATGTAGACACCAGAGTATATTATGTTAGTTAAATTTTGTTATACAGAGAAGTGATTGGTTTGATGGCTGTGTAAAGTTTGATTATTTTTGTTAAAAGCAACAGAATAATTTTCAAGTAGTTGAATTATAAATATATACAATTTCCATATAATTGATTGTCCTTGTATGAATCATGCTATCTTGGGAAGAAATTTTACTTTTCTTGTAAAGTTTCATGCCACTATTAGTTAAAATTTTGCTGCAAGAAAACTGTATGAAATTCACTTGGGTCTATTGATTAACTGCTGTTTACAGTGAGTACCATAAATTATAGAGAACATAGAACTTTCGCTGCCTTCTTTCTTTTTTCCCAAATATTCCCTTTTTTCTATATATGATTCAATTTTTGGATGAATTTGTTGAGAAATGAGGCTTTTACTAAAAAAAAACAAAGAAATAATAGTTCTAGTATGTGCTAAATAAATAAAAAACAGAAATTATTTTAAGTTTACAGTATGTATTTAATTACCTAAAAAAGTTCATATCTTATTATAGTATGTTGTAATAGTATAAATATGTACTTATATTGATTATAAATATATTAGAAGAAAAATACATTTCTTTCAAATATAAGAATTCTCTTCTCCCCTTTATTACTACTTCTCACCATTCTAAACCAAAATACAATCTCATTTCTAACAAGTGGTATCAAAGCTCTAGGAGAGTTTAAGGGCCAAAACTATAATAAAAATAAATATGGCTTCAACCTCCACATCATTTACTATCTCCTTAGTCACACCTCCAACTTTCACATGAGAAAATTATGATTATTGGGCTGTTAAAATGAGACTCTTTTTAAAAGCAAATGATTTATGAGAGATTGTAGAAAATGGCTTTGAGGCAAGAAAAGAAGAGGAGCAATACACATAAGCTCAACTAAGGGTGCTAAAGGAGAAGGAAATCAAGGATGCCAAGGCATTGGCTCACATCCGTAATGCTCTTGTTGACTCCATTTCACCAAGAATTATTAGAATCTCAACAGCAAAAGAAGGATGGGCCATACTCCAGGAAGAGTTGTAAGGAACTGCACAAATGAGATTCATCAAACTCAACAATTTAAAAATCTCAAGATGAAGGATGGTAAGAGTGTGAAAGATTACTCTTCCAAAGTCATGGAAGTAGTAAATCAAATGAAAATTTATGGTGATACTATTCTTAATCAAAGAATAGTTCAGAAAGTGCTAATTGGCTTAACGAAAGATTTTGATATAATTGTCTCAATCATTGAATAGTCTAGAGACTTGAGCAGCTTGATTGTTACTGAGTCATTTGGCTCCTTGCTAGCACATGAGGCAAAATTCAGCAAAATGATAGAAGGATTAATAAAAGGTGCCTTCCAAACAAGGCATTAAGCAAAGCCATCAAAGCAAAAAGGCGGTAAAGGCATATACAAATATTTTAAAAAATAAAGAAAGAATGTTCGAGCATATAATGACTCTATGGGAAATACTTCCCATAAAGGAAAATTTCCTCCGTGTGGCACTTGTGGTAAAACCAATCATCTAGAATAGGATTGTTGGTTCAAAGGCAAGCCCTAATGCAGATTTTGTAAGAAGTCTGGCCACATCGAGAAACATTGTAAAGCAAAATATGGCCAACAGAATAATCAAGAACAACATGTGAATTTCACAAAAGGTAATGATAAAAATCACTTATTTTATGCTTGTCAAGATGCAAGCTCTAGCAAAGGCAATAAGAGTTGGCTTATTGACTATGGATGCACAAGTCATATGACCTATGATCAAGAAATATTCATTAATCTTGACACTTCTATGAAGATTCCTATTCGAATGGGAAATGGAGCAGTACTAGAATCCCAAGGCAATGGGACTGTACAAATCGACAGCAAAAATGGTGTTAAGCTCATAAAAGACATTCTTTTAGTCCCTGAACTTAATGAAAATTTATTAAGTGTCCCTTAAATGATCAAGCACATATATTCTATCAATTTTAAGGGTGATCAATGCATCATATTTGATTTGAAAAATAGGAGATTGCTCATGTTAAAATGCAAAATAAAAGCTTTCCCCTAAAATGGAATGACTCTATAGAAGAGGCTAACAAAGCCCAAAGTTATGAGACATGGTTATGGCACAAAAGATATGGGCACTACAACTTAGGTGGTCTCAAACTTATCTGCCAAATAGATATCGTTTAAGATCTTCCTTCAATTCAAGATGTTGATAGTTTATGTCAAGCCTGCCAACTTGGTAAGCAGCATAGGAAGCCTTTCACAAAAAAAAGTACGTAGAAAGCAAAGGAAGAACTTAAACTTATGCACACCGACATTTATGGACCATAGAGGACTTTATCCCTCAATGAGAATAGATATTTCATATTGTTCATTGATGATTTCACCCAAATGAAATGGGTGTATTTCATGAAAGATAGATCGAATGTGTTCCACATCTTTAAAAAATTCAAAGCTCTTATGGAGATATAACGTGGTTGCAAGATGAAGAGAATTTGACTCATAAGGGAAAAGAGTACATTTCCTTTGAATTTGACAAGTTTTATGAGGATGTAAGTGTTGAACATTGACTAACAGTTGGGTATACACCTCAGCAGAATAGGATTTCTGAAAGAAAGAATAGAACCATTATGGAAATGGCAAGATGCATGCTTGTAAAGAAGAAAATACCTAAGAAATTATGGGCAAAAGTTATGTACATTGTTGTATACTTGTTAAACAGGCTTCCCACCAAGGCTATACAATAAAAAAAACCATTTGAAGCTTGGATTAGGGTTAAACCAATATCTAAACATCTTAGGGTGCTTAACTTAATTTGCTATATACATGTCCCATCTCAAAAAAAGGGCAAGCTCAATTATAAATCACAAAAAGGAATTTCTCTTGGCTATGGCTCTCAAGCAAAAGGCAATAGAATATTCAATTTCAACACTGAAGACATTGTAATTAGTCGAGATGTGGAATTTGATGAGAATGCAAAATGGAATTAGGATCAACAAAAGATTGAAAGAAGTATCATTCTAGCTCCTCAATCTAAAAGCATCCATAAGATATTCAAGATGATTATAAAGATAATAATGGTGGGTTCTCTCCAACCACACCAATAAATTCTCAAAATGAAGTTCATACACTAACGTCTGATGAGATTGCTGTAGGTCGAAGAGATAAAAGACTCTTAATTGATATTTATCAAGATTGTCCAGTTATCCATCTAGATCTAGAGATGTGTGAATCTTGTCACTTTTGTAATTCATGAGCCAAATAGCTATACTGAACTTTATAAGGCTAAGAAGTGGCAAGAAACCATGTTGAATGAAATCAATATAATTAAGAAAAATCATACCTAGGAGTTGGTTGATAGACCAAAGAATAGAAAAGTGATTAGTGTAAAATGGATCTTTAAAACCAAGCTGAATCCATATGGGTGGATCAACAAGTAAGGCAAGATTAGTTATCAAAGGATATTCTTAATAAGTTGGAATTGATTATGGAGATACCTTTGCCCCTGTTACAAGACTTGATACAGTTAGAACTTTAATGGCATTGGCCACTCAAAATAGTTGGAAAATTTACCAACTTGATGTAAAGTCCACATTCCTCAATGGCAACCTCAAGGAGGAGATATATGTTAGGCAACCAGAAGGGTTTGTTGTGAAAGGAAGAGAACATCAAGATTATCCCTTTAAGAAGGCCTCGTATGGGCTGAAACAAGCTCCTAAAGCTTAGTACAGTAAAATTGACTCTTATTTTTATAACCAAGGTTTCAAAAGGAGCAAGAATGAGCATACACTTTACATCAAAAGGCATGGAAAGTTAGACATTCTACTTATTTCACTATATATTAATGATTTGCTTATAACTGGTAACAACCCAGAAATGATCATGACCTTCAAGAATGAGATGAAGACAAATTTTGAGATAACAGATTTAAGTTTGATGAATTATTTTTTTGGCAAGGAGATTCATCAATCATAGGATGAAATATTTATTTCATAAGCCAAGTATGTAGAAGACATTCTAAAGAAGTTCAAAATGCAACACTGTAAGCTAGTGGCAACTCCACTTGTAATGAATAAGAAGTTATCCAAGTCTAATGGGCAAAAGAAGGTTGATTCAATCTATTACGGGAGTCTTATTGGTAGTCTATTGTACATAATAGCTACTAGACCTTATTTGATATATGCAACAAGTCTACTTTCAAGGTTCATGAATGAACCTAGTGAAATTCACCTAGGGATAAGTAAGAGAATCCTAAGATACTTAAGGGGAACTTCAAATTATGGAGTGTTTTTCCAATCAGGTTCAAGCTTAAAGCAAGTCATTTATTCTGACAATGACTGGGGAGGTTCTGTTGATGATATGAAGAGTACCTTTGGCTACACTTTTACACTTGGTTTTGGAGTCTTCTCGTGGATCTCCAAGAAGCAAGAAGTTATTGCTCAATCAACTACCAAAGTATAATATATTACAACATCTATGGTAGTTAATCAAGCAATATGGTTAAGAAAAATATTTTCTAATATAGGGTATAAGCAATTTGAACCTACTGAAGTCCTAGTGGAAAACAAGTTACCCATCGATATAGCAAAATGTCTAGTTTTTCACTACAAAACAAAATATATTGATAATTGCATTTACTATTAAAATTTACACTCTTTAGTCTCTTTTTAATTTAATAACATTTCATTTTAGTTGCATAATTTTCCATTTTCTGCATAATAATTAATAAATTTAGCATTTAGAAAATATTAGGACATTTAAATAAAATATAGACATAATCATGCATTAATTAAATAAATTAGGAGTTTTATATTTTTTGTCTAATTTTTGTATTCTTCTCACTGAGTTTTTATTTTGTCTGTAGAAATTAAATGCATTAAGAAAAGTCAAAGAAAGGAACACGGGTGTGCATTGATCATGCACGGCCATGTGATGCAAAATAGAGTCGTGCCAACATTTAGGAAGAAAAGAGCACAACCATGTAATGCTCAACACGGTCGTGCTAACATTTGGGAAGAAAAGAGCATGGCCATGTATTGCTCAACACGACCGTGCTAAAAATTGAGAGAAAGGAGCATGGTTATATAAGCTAGAGCATAGTTGTGCCATTTTACAAGAGGAAAAAGCACAGTCGTGCAAGGCTCAACACGGACGTGCCAAATCCAAAGCCAAAAATGGCACAGTCATGCACTAATCAACATGGTCATGCCACATTGAAGGGCAAAAATGGCGCGGTCGTGCGAAGGGCAAAAATGGCACGGTCGTGCCTTCACTCACACGACCGCGCCATAATTTCTAAAGGCAAGGACACAGCCGTGCCCCCATCAACACGGCCATGCAAAGAACTTCATACAAGTGTGCACAGCTATGCAAGTCTAGTTACGCCTGTACATTTAAGGAATTTCCACTCGGACGCATGCATCACAAGCAACCCTATTTCTGAGGATATATGAGCATCTTAAATGAGAGCCATGGGAGAAAAGAAAAAGATAGCAGACAAAGAAAAACAGAGAGAGACAAAAACGAAGAAGAGGATTAAAGAAATAGAGACTATTTCTCCATATTTCTTTTTCTTATATTCATTTATTCTTGTCTTTAATAATTTACATTATGTGTAACTAAACTCTTTTAGAGTTTAGATTCATGTTGCCATGATTACTGCTTGTCTGGATATTGTTTTATTGTAGTTAATTATCATTGGTCAATTTCTCAAGTTTTGCTTCATCAATCTTATGTTTAATTTAGGCCTGATTAAATGCATGCTTGTGGATAAATTTATGACAATGAAAGTTACATGATTTGTTAACTCATAAAACCTAAGATTCTAAGGATCCTTGATCATGAAAGTAAACAAGACCTTAGGGGATTAATAGACCGTTAAGGAACTTAATAAACCTGAGTAATTCAATAAACCATAAGAATAGGTTGTGTTTGCTTTAGGTATGCCTGAGTGACTTTGAAAGAAGCCTTAGGAATTTATAAACAGCCTACCCTTGACTAAGATTTATTAACTGAATTAACAAAATCTTGTAAATCAAGCAAGTGCCTAGTGAATGAATCCAAGCTCTAGTTTTTAAATCCTGAATTTCTTTAGATATAATTTGTTTACATTAGCATTCTGTTTATTTATTAATTTAATTTTCCAGTTTAAAATCAATCATTCTATTAGCTTATAAAAGGCAAGATCACACTTAGTGCTAGAATTTCTCATCTCCCTATGGGAACAATACTTACTCATCATATATTACTTGTAATGAGTCGTACACTTGCGAAAATTGCTCAATATATATAAAGGTAAAATTTTATGCAATCAATAATGCCAAACAAGAGAACAAAGTTAAGCTGGTTCACTATCCTATAGAATTTCAATTAGCTATATATTTACCAAGCCCTTTTAAAAGTAATATTCTAGTTCTTAAGAATGAAGCTCGGTATTTCCAGCAAAAGTCTGAAGGAGTGTTGAGAAATGAGACTTTTACTAAATAAAAAAAGAAATAATATTTCTAGTATGTGCCAAATAAATTTAAAAAAAATTGTTTTAAGTTTACGGTATGTATTTAATTACCTAAAAAGTTTATATCTTATTATAGGATATTATAATAGTATAAATATGTACTTATACTGATTATAAATATATCAAAAAAAAAATCATTTCTTTCAAATATAAGAATTATCTTCTCCCCTTTATTACTACTTCTCACTATCCTAAACCAAAATACAATCTCTGATTTCTAATAGAATATATACATGTATATGACATTGAAGTTGTCAACTCATTACAAGTCTCAGGCTATAATATCCATTTATGTGTGCTGATGGTGTTGAGCTGTACAAATTTTTCCCTAAAGAACTTTATTTTTCTATTGGAAACATTACTTCTTATAAAGACATTAAGTATTGAAGCTTTGCTATAATCCTAAATATTACCAGCAAGTGAGCCATTACTAGTATAGAACCCTCGCTAGTAAGTGTGCCCATGAATGCCATGTCTCACAATTAAAAATAGAGAAGAATTTGCATTTTGATCATTAACTCGAACCTTCAAGAATTTTCTTTTTTGTGACATCAGAACTAGAAATATAACTAGAGAATGTTGAATAAAAAAAGCAAATAGAGATAACCTGTTAGTATGTTATAGATTTCAACATAATTTTAAAACAGGGTTTACTTACAACATTTGAAAATAGAACTGAGGTTATTTTTCCAACTTGGGATGGCAAATCCAATGTACTCTTTTAAGCAGTTCAACTATTATGGATTTTAAGATAATTTTAGTTCAGCAGGAGGTTCTTTTCATGGAGTTGAAGAATGGGAAGAGTCTACATGTATTGATTCCCATTATTGTGCTTATGGACTATGTCAAAATAATTAATGGGAGCAAGAATTAATTATCTCAAACTATGATTAACAAGACCAACAACAACACTCATTTATTGATTATATGAACTTTGAAGAGCCAAGGTTTGGTATCCTATTTCCACCACTCAAAGTATGGTTTTAAGAAATGGCACAGCTTAGTAAAATCTAAAGTGGAATTTAAGAAGGTGGATCCAAGAAAGAAAAGCGACATGCCTTAGCATCACTTGAGCTGCTAAAGAGTCATGGTGATAGGTTATATCAATTCAACAACATAAGAGTACTTGAACCCAGCAATACGCATTGCATTAGCAACACAAAGATCATGTCGATTATTAGGGCAAGGTTTCTTCAATCTTCTTGTGAAAACATTGAGGCTTCCTCCATATTTGACAATCATTTTGATCTTTACTTCTCTGGCCTTTTTTATGCTAAAAAGGTTAAACTTACTGAAACCCTTTTGGCTTCTATTAAGAGAGTTGGAAATTAACAATTTGATAGTGCCAAAAGATTGCCCACACAATGTGATTTGCTCTCTTGCAATAGGAAATCTAGTCCAATTAGTAGTTTATTTTGTTTTGCCAAAGCTCTCTGAGATATAATTGATATAGAAATGGGAAAAGTGACATCAAAAGGGTATGGGAAGCAGCTATCATTTGATATTTGAAGAAGCAATGCTAACTCTAAACTCAACGACCTTGGCCAGTCATAAAGAACTTTCCTTCTAGAATTTGCTAGAATCCAACCCATCATGGATAATGTACAAGTGATTTCACTTTTATCAAAATTTGACCTTATTTTGTTAGAATATTATTTTTCTTAAAAAGAAAATGCTAATATTCTTTTTTACTTTATGTCATTTTTTGACTTTTAATTTATTTTATAGTAAATTTATACTCTATTTATTTTTTCAAATTAAGATTAAAATGAAAAGTGAAAAAAATTAAACACCAAAACTACAAATTTTCAACTTTAAAAATTATCTTAGTTTTACAAAAATAAATATTAATTATTAAAAATTATTTATCATATCATTTTGCACTACATAAGTTATTCTTGAAAAAAGCAACAGGTAGATTAAAATAATATATCCTTAATCATAGATAATTAATCAATAATTTTATAATGATTACAAAAGAATGAAATAAATCTGGGTTCTATTGAATTTTAAATTTAATTGTTTGAATTGTTCTATTTACCTATGATGTATTGATACTTCAATTAGTATGTGTTTTCTCATTTTGGGGGCATTTTTATAAATTTGAAAAATTAGGATGTCCACTTCTAACTCGAACACCCATCTATATTTAGGTTGAATGACCTCTCCTATTAATTTTAACAGTAATAGTATATGATTTAAGTTGAATGACCTCTCCTATTGATAGTACTAAATAATATTTTGATATTAATATGTAAAATTTATATTTATGCGTGTTTATATATTTTTAATATTTATTTATGTTTTCTATATTTTTAATATTTACATTATTTCTTCATATTTTCATTTTCGTGCAATTTAGAAGATATCAATAAAAGCATTAGGAATGAAAATGCCAATGAAATAAAAAAAATTATAACTTAATATATAAAATAGCCAATAAATATTGTAAATAAAGATTTTATATTTTAATTTTACTATGGAGTGTATGAATTTCTTTTTTTTTAATTTAAAAGAATAATGAAATGAAAGTTGGGTTATTTTGAAAATTTTGTATAATTAATAATGTTATTGCTATGTTTAAAAATAGGCACAATAATACATACGGAGCCCCCTACACTTGGCAGTTTTTTCCATTTAGACACTTGTACTTATATTTTTACCATTCGAACACCACAACTTGCCAAAAGCATAACTTATAAACCACTTAGTGCATAGGTGGCGTGGAATGTGACTTTAATCGCCTAAGAGTGCATTACTACAAAGAAGTTCACTTAAGATGAACTGATGGCACTTTTCCTATTTGGTCTCAGCTACTTCTTCTCATCTATAAGCAGCAAGTATGCATAACAATGAAAGAAAACCAAATGTAACAATTCTAACATGATTGCCATTTTAAATGGTGTATTTGATTGATTTATCTCCATCCCCTTCCTTATTCTTTTATTGTGTTTATGTTGTAATGGTGTTTTTTTATTGATATTTGTGCAAGTGTCTTGCTTGATTCCATTCACCAACTTAGAGAAACTAGACCTCGCTTTCAACACTCGCACTTCTCTCGATGGACTGAAGTCCCTCTGAAAATTGCAGCTCCTCCTCAACTTTATCTAGAAGTTGCACTTCCTCTTTGGGGTCACATTCTATGAAGCCATTAGAATTAAAGCTTTTCAAATTTGAATCATCCCCAAGTTGGTACATTTGTAAAATGGGCTCTCTTTTTTCAACTCAGCAGTTTCAACTTCTCGAGGTTCCTCCTCAAATGAGCATAATCGACTAGATTTTGTTTATTGTTCAAGAATGGCCCTCCATTTCTCTAATCTTTCTTCTTTTTCCTCCTAATACCATGAATATTAGTTATTAAATAAGGTGGAGAGAAAAGCTTTCTTTTTTAAAATTTTTATTTTAAAAAAAGAAAAAAAGAAAGAGAAGTTAAAAGATTATATTGCAAATTGTAATTCAAAAATACATTTGAATCGAAGATTGATTATAAGAAAAAAGCATGCTTATGAATTTGGAAATGAGATTTGATATAATGGTAGAAGAAATTAAAGGAAAATTCAGAGAGGAGGAACTTGTAGATGTAAAGGTAGTCTTTATATCTCTATATGTATTAAGGTCACAAAGAAAATTCATAGGCATCCCTATCACAGGGAGAGGGAGAATGAGAAGACATAATAAATAAATAATAATGAGTGTAAAATTAAGAAGATAAGTGTTATGTTCAAAACCCGTAAGCGCACGGATCATGATTGCAATATAAAGAATTATCGTTCATACGAGGATTGTATATTGAGTACTAATATCTTTACTTATTTTTTTAACTAACAAATAGAATAAAAGGTGATTTTGAAAATCAAAATAAATTAAAATCAAATCATTGAAAGCTTAGAACCTATGTTTCAATTCTCTATCCCAATCCGATCATGAACACATTAACAAACAAAAGACATTGACTTCAGTTAAAGGTAATTATTTTAAAATACCTAAAGACTCTCTCGAATTCAATTAAGCATGCAAATATTAAAGTTTAACCTACTCTCGTAGTTAAGAAGTTAATCTAAACTCATTAAGTTCATTAACAATTAATTTACCACCGCAGACCTCTACCTACTGTTATGGTTCCCCGAAGAGCTCACCTACTCTCATGGTCAAATGGTCTAAGTCCTATGAGTTTTAGCTAATAAATTACCCTAACTCTTGCTGGTTAATTTACCCATAAACATGTAATCAATTGGGCCCTTAATTGAATGCAAGACATGACGAACAACTCATAAAATAAACTAAAAATCAAATTAAATATAAAAACTTTTGTGTTCAATCACATCATGCAATAACTACTCCTAACCTAAACACTAAAAAGAATTACAAACATAAAATAAATAACAAGAAAATGAACAAGAAGAAGAATAGGTAAAACTCATTTAAGCACTTCAATCTTCAATCTTTGTTGAGCTCTTTAATCCCCAAAATGGCTCTCTTTAACCTAAAGTTAAAATTATCTTTTTATAAAGAAAAATACCCTAAATTCGTCCAAGGAGCAAAACAATGATTTTTCTCCTTCAAAACCTCCTCCAATTATGAAAATAACTCCATAAAACAGCTCCTTAATTATTGGATTGAATCCCATACTCTTTAGGAAAATAAAATTCCTATAAAAACATACTAAAAATGTATAAATTAACTAGAAAACTAAAAAGGAAATAAAACTAAGCTAATAAACTAAAATCATAATAAAACATTAATTATAAATAATAAAATATAAAGAAATACTAATAAATCCTATGGAAATTAAATAGAAAAACTATATAATAATTGACACTAACAAATTCCCCCACACTTAAACCTTTGCCTATCCTCAATCAAACACATGATAACACCTATCATCATAATGAATTTAGCACATTGACAAACTTTAACTTGTCTATCCAACACAATATTTGGTTAATACAAAATTTATGACTCAAAATTAAATTGATATTTGAAAGTCGAAGACGTAAGATTTACCAAATGAAGAGCAAACTTAACCGTTGAATTCAAGAAAATTCATAAGTTGACAATCAAGAAAAACAAAAGCAAATGATACTACTCACTCAACTTTTAGCAACCCCTAAATTCTAGCACATAAAAGATAGCCACACCAATTTTTTTCAAACGAGTGTGTTTTATGCTCCATCTCGCATTTTTTTATTCTCTTTAACAAATTTTACCACTCTTAGTAATCCCCCCGTCGTTCCTATACTACTAAGCATGTATATCGCCAAGTGGGTTCTTTGAATACTCTTACTCTATTTAGAGTGTTGGAGTAGATTTGGAGTATGTAAAAATTAAGATTTAAGCATTATAAAAATTAAGATTTAAGCACTAATCTTACTCAATAAAAGAGAGATTTTTTTTCTCAATGAAGCTACCATTTCATAAACTAGACTCAATGATCAACTAAAAAATAAAAAATTGAGTATCATTTACAATCATTTTTCTCAATTATCAATTCACAAAATTCAATCACTCAAAAACAAGTAAGCATTAGGTTCATTAAATTTTCTAAAGTTTTTAACCACAAATTATCAACCTAACATAAAAATCACAAACTAAGCATTAGTAAAAAATTATGAAACATATACAAGAAAATCACATTCAATGTGCTCTACTCATCATAAGGATAGGGTGAAAAAATTTAAATATGTAAATGCTAACATGCAAATCTAACATAAAAGATAAAAGTATAAAAATCTAATCCAACTAAATGAAAAATACATGCAAATGTATCCCTCCCCCCCCCCCCCCCCCAACACACACACACACATAAATTTCACATTGTCCTCAATGTGAAAGGAACAAACAAACAAACAAAATTAAATTAAAATTAAAAAAAATTAAAACTAATATTCCCCTAGTATGATGCTTTATTCTTCACCTTATGGTGGTGGGAGATTGATAATCACATGAGAGATCAAGAGCTAAGAACATCATTAGACAAATTTAAAAGAAAAATTAAATTAAATTAAATAAACAAACACATAACCAAATTCAACATAAATTCATAAAAATTAAGAGCAAACTATGTCAAGCAAAAATAGAAATAGCACAGAAATGTATAATTTGAAAAATTATGCATAAAATTTAAATTTAATTAAATCAATTAAAATTGATACAATTCCTAAATAAAAATGAATAATGCTCATGAATAATCATAAAAATGATGCTTAAGGTAACATTAAAAAAATGAAGAAAATAAAATAAATTCTAATTGCTAACTAAATTTATGTGAAAAAAATAGAATAATATAAAAATAAAATAAAAGTGGTGGTGTGTGCATGTGAGAGGGAGAAAGAAAGGAAAAAAATATAATAATAATAATAATAATAATAATAATAATAATAATAATAACAACAACAACAACAACAACAATAATAATAATAATAATAATAATAAATGAAAAAATAAGAAAAGAAATGAAAAGAAACGAAGAAAGAAATGAAAAGAAGAAAAAATTTAGTGCTTAATGGGCTTTGTAAGCCCAAAATCCAAAGGAAAAAAATGAAGTTAAAAGTGGCATAACACAGTGACATACAACACGACATGGTCAAACCATGTTTAACTTCCTTCCAAACTTTTTTCTTTCAAAGCTTTGCATGCCATGTCACATAATTTCACAAAACCATGTAAACTACAGGTGAGGTAAATGAATAAAATTTCCATGAAAAGATTAAAGATGCACCAAGGGTACAAATAAATGGGATAGGCCAATCCCAAAATTTTACACTTGTTAACCTTGGTAATATGTATTAAAAATTAAATCTATTTACATCTCAATTTCCCATAAAGTGATACAAATTTGATATATCATGTCAATAAAAAAAATACTAGCGGTAAAGCATATACCTTAGATGGTTACTGCTTAGATAGTTGTTAAAATCTTCTTATATCCTACAAAAAGGATTCTTAACTATCAATCTTTCTCCAACCAAAAAGGCAATAGATGCTTGCCAAATGCCAACCAATTATAGCAAAAGAAGAAAAAGAAAATAATTCTAATCTACCAAAACTAAGCAAAATCCCATGGCTTCACTAAGAATAAGAGGAAATTCACATCAAAATAGGCTAGTTAGGTTGCAAGAAATGTGAGCATGGGAATTGGAACTGGAAGAAAACCTTTTCCTTTTCAACTTATCTAAAAGACTCATTGACCATAGTAAATGTACAAATATTGAATAAAAGAAATGATTAAGAAAAGAATCTTGATAACTTTAGGAACATGGGTTATTTTAAAGGGGGAAACTTATAAGATAAACTTATAGAGTAATAATTGAAATGCATAAATCATCAAAAGAAATTTGGACATTCATCTATTACTAAACCAAATTATAAAGAAGTCCATATTTATAATAATGATTTTAAGTGATTGAGGAGTGATTTGTCATTTTTGAAGAATGACACGATAGCTTTATCAAAATAATGGACCTATCTATTTTGTTTTCAAGATAAGGAAAAATTCTTATTTCAGGAGGATGTGAGAAATTTTGTATTTGTGGAGTCACCACCTAATTTCTCAAAAAAATGTAAGGGACAATATCGAGTCACTCAACAAGTATCATCCCTATAAGAGATTCCAAGTTTAAAACATTGCATTTACTTTATGGCAATTTATCATTATACAATACTTAATATATGGCTATTGCACCACCCTAGTTTCGGAATGACAGTTTGTATATACACATTCACACAACACAATAGACAATAACAGAAAATAAAGAAATTTAATTATAATTAATTAGATCACTTTTTCTACTAAAATACATTTGAAAAAGAGAAAGTGCAAAAATGTAAATATAGTCCTAGATCTAGAATACACCTACAAAATAGAGGTTAGCACAGATATGACCAATTCCATCCACTATTCACATAAACAGCAAATAAGCAGGAAATGTTCAACCAATTAGGAGAGTAAACAAAAGCACTTAGTCATATGCACTCGTAGATGTTATGATGAACTTGAATGAAATAATTGCTAATGATGACAAACATATTTGTAAATAGTAGAGAAACGACAAAAAAAGCATAGTTGCATCATTGGACCAATGAATGGAAGCTCTAGCTTAAAATGTAAACTCTCACATTATTGAATGCATTCTTATGAAATAATAAGGGAAAAGTATTGACTTTTATGTAAAGATGCAACATGATGTAATTTTGATCAAAGGATACAAAAGAGATATTTTTTGAATATTGAGGATATGAAAAATGACAGTGTTGGCCTTAGCAATGATCGATCTTAATTTTGATCTTAAAAAACTTATGTTCGAGCATCTAATATGTTTGCTACAAGTGTGTATAAGCTAGGTAATTTTTGAAAGTCAAAACAATGAAGAAAAATCAAGAAAAATGAAGACTATATATAGTCTCCAAGCCCATTCCCCTACTAGGATCAAGAATAAGAAAAAATTGATTAAATCAGTCCAATTTGAGCAGCTCAGACAGAACTCATCCTGAGCTCCATCCCACCTAGGATCGTGCTCGAGATAAGGGTGTCCTGATCGAGACAGGAGTTCTAAATTAGGATTGAACTAAGCAAATTTCTTTTATTTAGGCAGAACCCATCCCAAATGATGTCTAGATTAGGATGATGCCCAAGACATCATGTCCCGAGTGATGTCTAGATTGGGATCAATTTGTCTCCCTTAAATTCAATGATTCTGAAGCTCCAACAGCTAGTTTATTCAAATGTCTAGATCGGACTAAGAAAATCCCAATCGGGAGTGCTAAAATTCCTACAAAAAGCTAAGGAACAATTAATGAAGGAAAAAGAAGCTATAGAAAAAATTAATGCCTCTCAATAAACATTTTTTAACTATGAAACTATTAAAACAATTCTTGAAAGCTCGATTGAAGGTTTCACACCTTGGTTGTTGAATCATTTACTCTTAGCATTCAATTAAGCTCTCAAATCTTCATGTGCTTTCTTTATTACTCTTTAACTCTAATTGAAAGTTGGTTGTGTATTAGAAATAAGACTTCTAATTTATCTAATTTTTTAGGATAGATTATAAGAGAATTGAGGTTTGTTTCTAAGGAATTGTTTTAAGTGTTTGTCCATTAAAACACTTGGGATTTTGGTTAGAGCTAAGCCTTGTGAAAGCTCATTGTTGTATGGTTTAGAGTTAAGCTTCAAAACTCTTGTGATCATAATCTTGTTAATAAGATTGGTATAGTGATTAAAAATCCTAACTTAGGGATAAGTTAGGTGGATACATAGGATTATTGAAAATCCGAACTCATTAAATTAGTGCATTCAACTTTTCTTGTTAAATTAGTGCGTTCAACTTTTCTTTCTCTAAATTCCTTTTTAATTTTTTCTTGATCATTTAATTTTGTTTTAGAACTCAAAAAGCCTTATTCTCTCCCCTAAGGAAATTACAATTGGTACTAGAGCTTGGATTCTAGGGACTTAATTTCTAGAATT
This sequence comes from Mallotus nudiflorus, assembly GCA_947683625.1. NCBI lineage: Eukaryota > Viridiplantae > Streptophyta > Magnoliopsida > Malpighiales > Euphorbiaceae > Mallotus > Mallotus nudiflorus. The sequence continues at coordinate 136,850 of CANTUR010000752.1, forward strand.
CAAGATCATAAGGAGTGAATCTCAAAATTTCTCTTCACTTAGACCATTCTTTGATAGAAGTGATTATCATCATTTAAAGTGCAAAATGGAGCTCTATCCATATAGTGATCCAATAAAGTTATGGGATGTCATTCTAAATGATTGGGAACCTCCAAAAGGTAAATTTAATGATATGGAAGTAGTTCTTTAAAAAAGCCAATGGAGTTAAACTCAAAAAGAACAAAATCACTAAATAAGAGAGCAATAATCATTCTACTTTCTTTCATATCAAGAGAAGGTGGCAAGGTTCAAAATTTCCAATCCAAAATGAGTTATGAGAAACTCTTGAGAATTATTATGAAGATAATGTGCAAGTGAGAAGCAAAAAGGTTTAACTCCACTTGTATAAGTTTGAACTTTTCAAGATGAAGCCTCAAAAGTCAATAACCGAAATCACAAATCATCATAATGCTCTTCTTACTACTTTAAAGAAACTTGGAAAACACTTTTTTAAGGAAGAAGTGAACAATAATATTTTAAGAATCCTACATAAGAAGAACTAGGAATTTAGAGTCACTTCAACTGAAGAAGCATAAGATCTTTCAACTCTCTCAACCGATGTACTCATTAGAAAGCTCCTTACACATTATTTTACTATCAAACAAATGGAGATAACAAAGATGAGAAAGAAGAGAAGAAAAATAGCATTGCATTGAAGGCCATCTAAGAAGTAAGTGAAGTTAAAAGCTTAGTGGACTTTAGTAAAGAGGATGATGAAATAGCTATAATCACTAGAGGATTCAAAAAGTTCTTGAAAATAAAAAGCTTCTCAAGGCAAAGAGACAATAAGAAGTTTGATAATAAGAGGAGCAAAAAAGTTACTTGCTATGAATGTAAGAAACTAGGTCACATAAGAAGTGAGTGCCCCAAGCTCAAATTCAAGAACAAAGGAGAAAATGACAAGAAGAAGGCCTTCAAAGCTTCATAGGATGACTCCTCTGAATCAAAAAAGTAAGAGGAGCAATAAGAAGTGGCCAACCTTTGCTCAATAGCTCTTGAAGTAAAAAAATGAGGTACCATCTACTTCTCATTCTTCTTGTGAAGGTTGTGATGATAATGATAAGAGCTCTATAATGATAAAACTCATGCTTAAATGCAGTAACTTACTTTTTAAAAAGAAGCATTACAAGCATGAGTTATCTAGCATATCTAAGGAATTTGAAAATTTTAAAAATGATTTTTCTAAACTTATTGAATCTAATGAAAGCTTGCTAATGACTTGAAATCTTTAAATTCCTTGGAGGACTAACTCAAGAAAGCTAATAATGAAAATTGTAAGCTTTCTACATAGGTCATAAAATTAAAGAATTTTATCTCTAAATTCAAAGTAGGAAAGGAGACTTTAGATAGTCTAATTGACTCACAAAATTTTCATAGAGATACTAATGGAATTGGATATAAAAATGGAATGTCTCCCTCATCATCATTCATATTAACTTTGTTAAAGCTTTATGTGATTCCACTCCTACTTCCAAACCTCTTGAGACTCAAGCCTTCAAGGCTAAAAGGTCTTATGTGTCAAATGGAAAGGGTCACGTGACTCAACCCTCCTTGAAAAAAAGAGCTAAGGTTCAAACCAAGAAGCCCCAACCTAGACATGCTTATATGTTCACTAGATACAACACTCCTAAGCATGCTACACAATCACAACATACTAGACAATGTCATTGTTAATGCATGTCTCACATACCTCTTATGACACAAAGGAACATTAGGAGACCCATACAACCATAATAAAAAGGCATATCTCTTACCCTAGGAAATCCATACACCTAGAATAAATAAAATTACCAATGTTAAATGTTTTTATTGCATGAACAAAGGTCACACTAGCAATGTATGCTTCTGTAGAAGATTACACTTGCAATTGCTTCCTTTAGATTATTTTGAGACTAACTAACCTAGTCTAACAAATTTTTAAGTTCAAAAGAATGTTTGAATTATGCTATGTAGGTGTGCTTGAAGTCCACAAGAATAAAAAGCAAGTGGTTGCATGATAGTGGATGTTAAAGACACATTATTAGAGACAATGAACAATTCAACAAGCTTAATGTTAAGGATAAAGGTCATGTCACATTTGGGGACAATGTTAAAGGAAAGATTATGGGCATTAGAGAAATTAGTAACCCTCAATCTTTGTTTATTCATTATATATTGCTTGTTAATGGTCTTAAGCATAATTTACTTAGCATTAATCAATTATGTAACATGGGAAATAAAGTCACTTTCTATCCTAGAAATTGCTTTGTGAGTAGTTTAAATGATGATAAATTAATTTTTAGTGGTGAAAGGGTTAAAAATGTCTATGTCATTAACTTGAACAAAATTGATATCAAAGACATTAAATGCTTAATGTCTATTTCCCATGACATATGGACTTGGCATAAAAGATTAAGATATGCAAACTTTGAGCCTTTAAATGATCTTAGTAGACATGAACTTATGGTTGGATTGCCTAAACTCAAGTTCACTAAGGACAAGCCTTGTGATGTTTATCAAAAGGGAAAGCAATCTAAATCTTCCTTTAAGCTCAAGAATGTAGTGTCCACTTCTAGGTCTCTTAAACTTATTCATATGGATTTATTTACTCCTACTAGAGTTGCTAGTCTAAGTGGAATGCACCATGCATATATCTTAGTTAATGATTACTCTATATACACTTGGGTGTGTTTCCTTACTTATAATAATGATGCTTTTAAAGCTTTTGAGAGTTTTTCAAAAAGAGTTCAATAAGAAAAAGGCTTTCGTATTTCAAGTATTAGAAGTGATCATGAACTTAATTTGAAAATGAATTTTTCAAAGCCTTTTACAAAAAATATGGAATTTCATATACTTGTTCTTCTCCTAGAACACCTTAATAAAATGGGGCTGTCGAAAGGAAAAATAGAACTCCAATGGAAAAGGCTAGAACAATGCTTCATGAGTATAACTTACCTTTATACTTTTGGGCAGAAGCCATTAACACCTATTGCTATATAGCAAATAGAATATTTAGAAGGCTAATATTGAATAAAACTTCTTATGAGCTTTAGAACAATAGAAAACCAAAAATCTCATATCTTAGAGTATTTGGTTGCAAGTGCTTCATATTAAACACCAAGGAAAATCTTGGAAAATTTGACTTTAAAGCCAATGAAGGAATTTTCCTAGGTTATGCTACCACTAGCAAAGCATATAAAGTATATAATAAAAGAACCCTAGTTGTTAAGGAATCTATGCATGTTTTATTTGATGAATCTAACCCACTTGATCCTAGAAAGGATGTATGTAGTATTGATGATGTTGTAGATGCATTTGTAGATATGAACATTCAAGAAGAAAGTTTTCACAAACCTTTGGAACTTAAAGGTCTAAGCAAGGAAGAAAGTAAGGAGATGTCTCAACCTTCTTTGAAAGGTGATCTTCAAAAGGATTAGAAATTTAGGAAAGCACATCCTCAAGATCTCATTATCAGTGACATTACAGAGGATTAACCACTAAATCTCAACTTAAATCTATTATTAATTTAGCCTTCATTTCTCAAATTGTGCTAAAAAATATTGATGATGCTTTGAGTGATCAATTTTTTATTGTTACTATGCAAGAAGAATTAAATCAATTTGAGAGAAATAAAGTTTCAACTTTAGTTCCTAGATCTAAACATCATCCTATTTAAGAACCACATGGGTATTTAGAAATAAGATGAATGAACAAGGTGCCATAACTAGGAATAAAGCCAGACTAGCAGATAAAGGTTATAATCAAGAGGAAGGCATTGATTATGATGAAACCTTTACCTCTGTTGCATGGTTGGAAGTTATTAGAATGCTACTTGCATTTGCATCTTTCATGGATTTCAAAATTTTTCAAATGGATGTTAAAAGTGCATTTCTAAATGGTTTTATTGAAGATGAGGTGTATGTTGAACAACCTCCAAGTTTTGAAATTTTTAACATTCCTAATCATCTATTCAAGCTTTCAAAAGCATTGTATAAATTAAAGCAAACTCCTAAAGCTTGGTATGAAAGGTTGTGCAAATTTTTGCTAGAGAAAGGGTTCTCCAAAGGAAAACTTGATACAACTCTTTTCATAAAGAAATCCAAGCATGATTTACTCATTGTGTAAATCTATGTATATGACATTATATTTAGTGCTATTAATCATTGCTTGTGTAAGGAATTTTCTAAGTTAATGCAAGGGGATTTTGAGATGAGCATGACGGGTGAACTCAAATTCTTTCTTGGACTTCAAATCAAGCAATGCAATGATGGGATCTTCATTAATCAAACTAAATACACAAGAGACATTTTCAAGAAGTTTGGCATGAATGGAGTTAAGTTAAATAAGACTCCTATAAGCACCACCACCAAACTCAATAAGGATGAGAATGGCAATTTTTTTGCTAAATCAGTAATAATTTATACTTATTTATTGCTTTGATTGTTAAATGTTTTGATTTTAATCTTAATATATTTTTGAATTTTGTTTTCTATTTAATAATTTCAATTAATTAATTTTTCAAAATAAGCATAACCTTTTTTTATATTTATATATGTTTATTTTTTTAGCATTATGATATGTTCATTCAATATTTTTCAAAATCCATCCTATTTTGCAAATTAGTTATTAAATTATTAAGTTAAATTCAATCATGAATTATTTTAATTTAGCAAAATAATTCCCTCTTTCATCCTTATTAAATGAGCAAATCCTTGACTCTCATTTAATATTCAATTTCCTTTAACTAATTCAAATTATTTGTGCATTTAGTTTGCATGGACTAAATTGTCATGAAATTAGACTTAATTGCAAATTTTTAGAAATTTGAAAAGCTACCAATGGTCTCATCCTGACTAGGACTATGCCTATCCTGACCTAGATGCAAATTCCTTTATTTTATCAATTAAACATAATTTATCCTAATTAGTATCCCAACTAAGAGATATCTCGAGATAATATATCCTGACTAGGATTAGTGCATGCCCGACTAGGACATCACTCCTGACAGTATTAGGAGATTCGATTGTTGTCCATTAAATGACACTCCAAATCTTATCAATAATGGTTTTTAAGGTTCTTTTTAACTCAAATTCAAATTTTTGACCCTCTCTCTTCCTATTTTAAGTCTATAAATACTCTCTTATTCCATTAATCATTATTCCTTATTTTCTCTTCACATTCTCTATATTACTCTTCTAATTTTCTTAGTCTTCCTTAGTAATCTTTTCTTTATTTATCAATGGCTCCTAAGAAACCCACTAATCTTCCTCCCTCTTCCTATCAAGAACCTGCTTCAAAGAAAGACAAACCTAAGAGAACTCACTCTTTTTTTTCTTATTCATCTTAAGAAATTAAGAAAAGCATTACTTAATTTCAAAGGCAATCCTACATCCCTTTAAGATTCATGCATGAGTCTACCCTCAAAGCTCTTGGATGTTATAATGAAGTAAAGGACCTCTTACTTCATATAGGTTTGTTTGATTATGCCTTCGACCCTCTACCTTCCTACCACTCTCTTATAGTGGAATTTATTTCATCCTATACTCTTTGTTCCATAAAGTATAATGAAGACAATCTTTATTACTCCATGCATTTAATATTAGGTGGAAGAGAAAGATTCATGACTTGCTAAGAGTTTAACACTCTTTTTAGCTTCACACATGAGGGACATATTCAAACTCAAGCTCATTGGTTCCCAATGCTTTTTGGCACAAGATTTGTTCTCCTCAAGCACCACAAAGCTTCTCTATCGAACATACTAAAGCCTCACATATCAAATCAAAAGCCTTTGTGGTATGTGCATAATTTTCTCACTTATTCTATAAATAGTAGAGCTCTTTCAAATGAAACCCTTTCTTTAGATGATCTTTTCATTCTTTATTATATCACGCACGATGAATATATAGCCTCGTGAAAATTTATGCAACAAAGATTGTGGCTAATTAGTGGTAGTTCAACTAGTGCCATTTATATTAGTAGAATTATCGCAAAGTTAGCGTAATTTTATGGCATTAATCTTGAATATTTTCCCTCCACTAAACCAATTCTTCTTAATGAAACCTTTATTAGAAATTCTAAATAATTTACCTTCTTAATGATGTTTGGGTTTGGAAGCATGATATTAGTGAAAGTGGGCATATTGATGCTTTATTCAAGCAAATTAAAGATTTTGAAGATTGAGGAGATAAAAAACTTGAAACTCAACCTCAAGGTGCTCCACAAAGGAAAAGAACAAAGCATGAAGGCACTTCCTCTTAAAGCCCTCAAACTTATAGAGATGAGCCTCAATGGGTTGGATAACTTTTTTATAGAATGAGCTTGATGGAAACTAATTTTAATGCACACTTTGATCAAGTGGATGCAAACATAGCTAATCTTTAACAAGATGTCCATTATGTCTATGAGCAATAAAGATATTCTTGCTTATATGAACTTATCACTCATCCTCCTCCTCCTCCTTAATAAGACTAGTTTCTATTTATTTGTTTTTTTTATTTTTTGTCAATTTTTGTTTGGTTTATTTTCAATTTATAAGCTAGTTGTTATTAGTTTGTGTTTAGTTTTATGTTTCTCCTAAGTCTACAATTGGTATTTTATATCATTGTAACTCTATCCTTTATTAATGCAATTTTATTTTTTAAAATTTTATTTTTATTTTGCTATCTTTTTGCATTTTGACAAAGAGGGCAAAATATTTGAGTTCGTTTATGCTTAGCGTTATATTTGTTACATGCATTGTAAATGTGACTAGTTTTTATGTTGTTTAATGATCATGTCGTTACATTTTCATATTTGTGATGTGTTTTAATGTTTTAGTTCTTGGTCTTTTATAGTGCTATATGTACTAGATTTGTGATGTGTTAAAGTATTTCTTATCATGACCAAAGGGGGAGAAATAAAGAAATATATTAAATTTTTTTTTAATTGGTATAATTTTTTAAAGGGAGAGGAATCAAAATTTTTCAACAAAGGGGAAGATTTATTTATCTACTTATAGTGGAGATATTTTCTAAAAAAATTGTCAAATCGATATTTTATGACAAAAAGGGGGAAATTCTTTTATTTATAAGTTATCATTATTTTAAATTGGTATCACTCTTTTTCAATTGATATCATTTAATTATTTAATTTCATTTATTGATATCATTCAATTGATATTCTTTATTATTTGAATTCCTTACTCCTTAAATTTATTGTCTTTATAATATGCATAGATTAAGGGGGACTAAAATATATATAAAAATTCATACATTTAAATGGAATTCAAATCATCACACACTTACACTTTAAATTATTTTATCAAACTCAAAATAAGTTTGTCAAAATAAAAAAGGGAGAGATTTTTTTCCTTAACAATGATTAATCTTAATTTTGATCTTAACAAACTTAATTTTGAGCATCTAATATGTTTGCTACAATTGTGTATAAGCTAGGTAGTTTTTGGAAGTCAAAACAATGAAGAAAAATCTAGAAAAAAGAAGAATGACATGTAGTCCTGAGCCTCATCCCAACTAGGATCAAGACCATGAAAAAATTAGTTAAATTAGTGCAATTTAAGTAGCTCGAAAAAAACTCATCTCGGGATCCATCCTGCCCAGGATGGTGCTTAAGGCAAGGGTGTCCCGACTAGGACAAGATATCTGAACTGGGACCAAACTAAGCAAACTTCTCATGTTTAGGCAAAACCCATCCCAAACGATGTCTCGACCAAAATGGTGTTTGGAACATCAAGTCTCAAGTGATGTCCTGATTGGGACCAATATGTCCCCCTCAACTTCAATGGTTCTGAAGCTCTAATGGCTAATTTGTTCAAATGTCCCAACTAGGAGTGTTGAAATTCCTATAAAAAGATGAAGAATAATTAATGAAGGAAGAAGAAGGTATAGAGGAAGTTAATGTCTCTTAACAAACATTTTTTAGCTATTAAACTATAAAAATAACTCATGAAAGCTCAATTGAAGGTTACACGCCTTGGTTGTTAAATCATTTACTCTTAAAATTCAATTGAGCTCTCACTCAAATCTTTATCTACTTTCTTTATTATTACTCTTTAACTCTAATTGAGAGTTAATTATGTGTTAGAAATAGGACTTCTACTCTATATAATTTATGGGATAGATTAGAAGGGAAGTGAGGTTTGCTTCTAAGGAATTGGTAAGTGTTTGTCCATTAAAATACTTGGGATTTTATTTAGAGCTAAGCCTTGTAAAAGCTAATCATTGTATGGTTTAGAGTTAAGACTCAAAACTCTTGTGACCACAATCTTGTTAATAAGATTAGTGTGTTAATTAAAAATCCTAACTTAAGGATAAGTTAAGTGGAGGCACAAGATTATTGAGAATCCAAACTCCTTAAATTAGTGTGTTCATCTTTTCTTTCTCTTAATTCCTCTTTCATTTTTGCTTAATCACTTAATTTTGGTTTAGAACTCAAAGAGCCTTATTCACCCACCCTAAGGCAATTATAGACAAATTTATGTCAAAATGACAAAAGAAAGCAATTAGAATGTAGAAATGATTATTCTAATGCGAAGATTACTACTTTGAATTGAAAATGTGAATTTCATATGAAAATTTTGATCTTTCATAGAGGGATATGAAATTTGTGTCAAAATGTCATTTTTGTTTCAAAAATAACACTTTGACATCAAACTTTTGAACAAGTGATAGATGTTCACATACAAATGTAAAAGAATGCAATTTTTAGTGTTAAAATATAATTTTTATAATGAAAATGATCCCAAGATCATGAAGATGCATAGATGCAAATAAAAATGTGATTTTAATATTAAAAGTGTAGAAATTACATAGGAAGTATGCATCTCATGTTAAAATGCTATTTTTGGCAATAAAATGTGCATAAAATGCAGGAACTATACAAAGATGACAAATTTAATTTTTCTATATATGATATGAAGATTTTATATGAAAAATAATCACATTTCATATAAAATGGAGAAGTGATGTTGAGATACAGATTTTGATATAAAGATATGATTTTTATCAAATGAATATGCTGAAAATGTAAAGAATTCAAAAATTGTGCAAAAAATGATAAATTTTATATTTTTGAGAATAAAAATATGGACTTGATGCAAAAAAAAATGATATTTTAAAGTATAAAATGCAGGATTGACATAAAAGTACAAATTTACTATAAATATGTAATTTTTATAATGCAAATGATTCATAAATAGTAAAAAATTTAGAAAATTATGAAAAATTATGAAAAATACATATTTAATATAAAAGATTATGCTTTTGTGATTTTTACATTCTAGAGATAGAAAATATAAAATAATGGTTTAATATCATCAAAACAAAATAGAAAATTATTCAAATAGCATGCAAAATGTCGTTCTCAATACACATATCACAACAAATTTCTAAACCACTGGTAGTAATAAAAATAGAAGATAAATCATAGTAGAAGAGAAGAAAATACAAAAATATAGAAAAATAAGCATGCAAAAATGATTATAAGGTTTTATTAAGCATGCTTTGAGAGCAGAAGCACTAGCTTTGTGTAAGCTTTTGAGCTATCCTTATCAACTTTGAGTGAAAAACATGTAGATTGTAAGTGTTGTTACCTTTAAAGTGTGTTGTGACAGTGATGAGGCTAGGTTTGGTGTGAAAGAGTGGGACTAAATGATGACTAAATAAGAGTAGAAGAGTGGTTAATAGTGTTTTTTAAGTGTCTTAAGTCTTTAATTTGGTAGAATAATAGTATAGTGTCAAAAGTCCTCCTTAAAAATGGAGGATAGTACTATTTATAGACATATGGGTGTGGAGACCCATTTTCACGATTTCAGACATGTGTTTCATGTGCCTAAGAATGCGTAAATACTTGTGGGCATGTTTTGGGGTGTTTTGGTATGCATGTCATAGGTTATTGGGCATGGCTCACACCTTAGGCGCATGGTTCACACCGTATGGGGCACACTTTTATGCTCCCATTGTTGTTTTAGTGTTCTCATGGTCGCTTCTCAAGGTTCTACAATGTTTTATTGGTTTTGGACCTTCCAAATGTATTTTCGATGTCTATTTTATCAAAATCGACTTCTATGTCCACAAAATTGAGTCTCAATCTCATAAGATGAGCAGCGGTATGACAAGTTACACACTGTTAACAATAATTGTTCGAAACATGTCATTTATCATTTGAGAGTTCATATTTCATTAAATTAAAAGACAACTTAATGATTCTGACTCAACACTTTATAAGTTTAGTTTAGGTTTAGGTATTTTGATTCTTCAATTTAAGGTTTACATGCATCAACAACTTGTGTTGTTACATTGATTTCACATATTATTTCCATCATTAGACCTTTGTTAGGAACAATTAAATTTGATATATTACAATTGCCCCATACTTTACATGTATTAACATTAGCAGTAGTCGTGCATTGCATAATATACTAATGCTAACGTCAATACATGTGAACCAAATGCAAAAATGGAAAAATGAATTTTGAAATAAGGTACTTACATGATGAGATGTCTTCGTAGACTTGAATGTCCAACTATTTACAGTACGTATTAATGTGTCCTTGTGAGGTGTCATGTAAAATGCAATCCAATATGCAATATAAAATGCAAAGTGATGCAATTTTGGATTCACACAAATGAATGCAAACTTTTTGAATAATGCAATAATGATAGTGATGTACTTCAATACTCATGCGAAATGTTATCTTTACTCATGTAGTAATGCAATTTTGGAATTCAAGCAGTATGACCACCTACATCGGTGTCGTGATTAACACTCACTCTAACATTAATAAACAACTAACATCCTTTTAGACACTAAAGCAAGAATACCACCTCATTAGGTGAAATCTTGTAAAACTATAACCCTTTATGGTGTCAAGCAAAAGAAGCAACACCGCTATAACTTGCTTAGGTATCAAATGAAAGACTAAGTACTATAATGACCTACTCAAGTGTCAAGCTAAAGGTAGAGTGCTATTATAACCTACTCAGGTGTCAAGTAAAAGATAGTGTGCTACTATAACCTACTTAGGTGTCAAGGCAAAGACAGTGTACTGAGATGATTCACTCATTTACTTAAATGCATGTAATTATGATTATGATCTACTTAGATGCAATTAGTGAATGTTGACTTATGCAGATGCAAGCAATTGCAAGCTTAGATGCATGTTGCAAACGTTATTTTTCAAATATGATGCTTCACAAGTATTCTAGTAGTGTGATGCAGAAATTATCATACATGCATATGCGTGTGCATTCTACTATGGATACAGATACATAGAAATGCGAGAAAGGATGTCATAGATGTGTAAAAAGCTAAAACAAAATGCAGTGTGTGTCTTAAAAGTCTACATGCACCATGGGTGTGTCACGCATTCTGAAGGGCCCATTTGGCTTCTCTAGGTGCCTTCTTGGTACTTTCAGCTACATTTTTCTTATGTTTTCTCATTTTAAAGCTTTTTCTTCCCATTTGCAAGTTCTTCTCATGTTGATTTACACGTGTATACTTCATTTTTTCTCTTGCAAACCCGTTTTCTATCTCTTAAAAATTGAATTTCATTATTTACAAGTGCTTTCTTCTCCTTTTTGCTTAATCTTTTAATTTTTTCTTTCTTCTTCCTTTTTTCTTTCTCTCTCTTTTTTTGTCTACTTTTTTTTAACTAGTTCTATGATTTCATTAATTTCAGAGCCTTCTCTTTTCCTTCTACTTGATTTTTTTTAACATGGCTGCCTCTTCCTCTTTTGCCTTTGGTATTCCTAGATTAAAGGATGTCGAGATTAACTTAGATGATCTTGATTTTATTTTTAATGATGTTCTTGTAAAGGGTGTTCATCTATTATTTTTCCCTCTTCCGCAAGTGAAGCTTGGTGCAGAGGGTTTATCTCGAGGAGATCAGATCTCCATTATTCACCGCCTTGATTACTATATTTAGTCTACTCACCATTCTGAGATAGGTCTTTTTGCCTATTTTTTGCTCAATTTTCTATTTGTACTACCGGTATGATTGTCTTCTGTTGCTTATTTTATGTTATTCTACTGCTTTATCATTTTATTGCTTGCAACATTTTGCTACTGAGCTTGTGTTGTTATTGCTTCTCTTCTTGCATTATTTGGCGTATTAGCTTATACTTTTATTGATTCTCAACTTGTGTTATTGTGCTTATTATAGCTCATGCTATTTCTCTTCTTAGTTTGTACTATTATTGCTTCTTAGCTTGTACTGTTATTGCTTCTTAGCTTAATTTGTTATTGCTTGTTGGATGAGGTGAAGCATAAAGTAGTTGGCCTTGGTTTTTATGGCATTATTGCCTCTTTGTGTGTTGGTCCATATAAGTCTAGCCAAGCTACTTTGACCGCTCTTATAAAGAGATTGATGGACTCCACTCATACTTTTCACTTTTACTGTAGGGAGATGATGATCACTTTTTTTTTTTTTTTTGTTTATCTTTGTTTTTATGTTAACTTGTTTTCTTCCTTTAGATTTCTCATGCTAAGGCAGAGATTATGTATGCTCGGCTTGCTAGTGCTTAGCGTTAGTTTTTAGCACATTGTGGTTCACAGCTGGTACTACTTTGCTTTCCTACATTATTTTCCAGTAACAATATAGTATATGCATGTATGTATGCATGACATGATATTTTTTATGTAGTAATTTCATGCTTGGACTTATCAACGGTTCCAGCTGAGGGAGGTTTCTTTGAATGATCACATTATAGATCTGGAGCAAGAGCTCATAAGACATGTTAAAGTTACAAATTGATCCATCCTGATCATCATTCCTCTGCTGCTGCCCAAGGTGCCATTCAACTTTTGGGGAATGCTTTTGAAGTTCTTAGCGATTCAGAGACTAGGGCTGCCTTTCATAAGCGCTGGAATTTGCCCCCTTTTCTTGAAGATCCGCCCGACCCTTCTACTTCTACTTCTACTTCTAAGGTTGTTGTTGCTTCCGCTGCAAGCAAACCCAAGGATACACCACCCTCTTCCAGTTCCAAGTTTAAAGATCCTAGCTGTGATCATTCTATTCCAAGGTCTGGTATGCCTTCTAGGTCTGCCGGCACTGCTGCTGCAATCGAGCCAAAGGAAACTACAACCTCTTCCAGGTCTAAGTTTGAAGATGGTAGCCGCGCTCATTCAGTTGCAAGGTCTAGTATGCCTTTTACATCCACCGCAGCTGCCAAGGTTGCTTCTGTAATCAAATCAAAGGAAACCGCAACCTCTTCCAGGTCCAAGTTTGAAGATCGTAGCCGTGCTTACTCAATTGCAAGGTCTGCTGCACCTTTCAGAAACAAAGAACGTCTGAAATCATTGAATAACTGTTCTGTTTCAACCTTCAAGAGAGAAAGTGGTCGCAGTCGCCCAATTGCATCCACAAGATCCATTATGTAGACACCAGATTATATTATGTTAGTTAAATTTTGTTATATAGAGAAGTGATTAGTTTGATGGCTGTGTAAAGTTTGATTATTTTTGTTAAAAGCAACAGAATAATTTTCAATTAGTTGAATTATACATATATACAATTTCTCTATATTTGATTGTTCTTATATGAATCATGCTGTCTTGGAAAGAAAATTTGCTCCTGTAAAGTTTCATGCCACTATTAGTTAAAATTTTGTTGCAAGAAAACTGAATGAAATTCACTTGGGTCCATATATTATAGAGAACAGAGAACTTTCGTTGGCTTCTTTCTTTTTTCCCAAATATTCTCTTTCTTCTATTTATGATTCCATTTGTCGGTGAATATATACATATGACATTGAAGTTGTCAACTCATTGCAAGTCTCATGCTGCTTTGATCATTAACCAGCAAATCCCAAATGTTACCAGCAAGTGAGCCGTTACTAGTATAGACCCTCGCTAGTAAGTGAGCTCATGAATGCCATGTCTCGCAATTGAAAATAGAGTAGATTTTGCATTTTGATCATTAACTCGAACCTTCAAGAATTTTCATTTTTGTGACATCAGAACTAGAAATATAACCATGGAATGTTGAATAGAAAAAGCAAACAGAGCTACCCTGTCAGTATGCTATGGATTTCAACATAATTTTTTAAAGCAGGGTTTACTTATTACATTTGAAAACAGAACTGAGATCTATTTTTCCAACTTGAGATGGCAAATCCAATGTACTCTTTTGATCAGTTCAACTATTATGGATTTCAAGATAATTTCAGTTCGACAGGAGGTTCTTTTTATGGAGTTGAAGAATGGGAGGAGTCTGCATGGAGTTCAAGAAGGTTTGGTATCCCATTTCCACCACTTGAAGCATGGATTCAGGAAATGGCACAGCTTGGTGAAATCCAAAGTGGAATTCAAGAGGCTGGATCCAAGAAAGAAAAGCCACATGCCTTTTCTTTAGCATCACTTGAGCTGCTAAAGAGTCATGGTAATAGGTTAAATCAATTCAACAGCATGAGAGTACTTGAGCCCAGCAATCTTCTTGCCAAAACATTGAGGCTTCCTCCATGTTCAACAATCGTTTGATCTTTGCTTCTCTGGCCTTTCTGATGCTAAAAAGGTTGAAATTGCTGAAACCCTTTTGGCTTCTGCTGAGAGAGCTGGAAATCAACAATTTGATACTGCCAGAAGATTGCTCAGACAGAGTGATTTGCTCTCCTGCAACAGGAAATCCTAGTTTATTTGTTTTGCCAAAGCTCTCCGAGATAGAATTGATATAGAAATGTGAAAAGTGACATCAAAAGGGTATGGGAAGGAGCTATCATTTGATATTGAAGAGGCAGTGCTGACTCTGAACCCGACAACCTTGGCCAGTCACCAAGAACTTTCCTTCTAGAATTTGCTGGAATCCAAACCATCATGGATAATGTACAAGTGATTTCACTTTTTATCAAAATTTGAACCTATTTTGTTAGAATATTATTTTTCTTAGAAAGGAAATGTTAATATTTTTTTTTACTTTATGTCATTTTTTGACTATTAATGAAATAAATACATAAATGATGTCTGAACTTTTTAATTTTTGTTATTTTGTTGTTCGAACAATTTTTTTTTTTTTTTTTTTTTTTGTAATTAGGTGTTTGAACCTGTAAAAATTTCTAAATTTGTGTCTCTAGCAAGTTTTACAAGTTAAAAACTTTATGTGTCTTATTTTAAATAGTAAATTGATTTAAATGCCCTTTTTAAGTATTAGATTCACTTTTATTTTTAATTTCAAAATTTTATTTTTTTCACTTATATAAATATTAAATTTTAAAAAAATATACTAAATATTATTAAAATAAAATTATATTAAATAAAAAAATATTATTATTGAAAAATAAAAATAAAATAGAAATATTAAATTAATTTTTAATTTACCAAAAAAGTGAAAAGAAAAATACAATTTAATTAAAATAAAAATACAAGTAAAATTTTTTATTATAATTAAAAATAAAAATAATATAAATTTTAATAAATAAATATATTATTTGACTAAAATCATAAATAAAAAATTAAATTCAACCACTATAATTAATAACATAAAATAATTAATCTTTTCAATTTAATATGATAAATAAAAATACTATTTTCATTTTGAAATGTTATTAAAAAAAATACTTAGAATAAAAAATAAAATAAAGTTTAATATAAAAGAAGAATATTTAAGTCAATTTATGGTTCAAAATAAGACACATAAGCACTTTTGACCTATAAAATATATTAGAGACATTATTTTAGAAATTTTTTACATATTCAAACACCTAATTACAAAAAAAAAAAAAATTATTCAAACACTAAAATAGAAAAAATAAAAAAATTCATAATTCATTTATGCATTTACTCCGACTTTTAATTTATTTTATAGTAAATTTGTACTTTATTTATTTTGTCATATTAAGATTAAAAATGAAAAGTGAAAGAACTTAAACTCCAAAACTACAAATTTTCAAATAAAAATTATCTCAGTTTTACAAAAGTAAATATTAATTATTACAAATTATTAATTATATCATTTTGTACTACCTAAATTATTCTTGAAAAGGCAACAGGTAGATTAAAATAATTTATTCTTAATCATAGATAATTAATCATAAATTTTATAATGACTACAAAAGAATTAAATAATATAGATTCTGCTGAATTTTAAATTTAATTGTTTGAATTGTTCTATTTGCTTATGATATACGGACACTTTAATTATTAAATATTTTTCTATTTCAAAAGTATTTTTGTATTTTGAAAACTTTAGAAAAATATTTTGAGGCCGCTTTTACAAATTTGAAAAATTAAGACACTCATTTCTAACTCAGACACTGACTATGTTAAGGTTGAATGATTTCCATTATTAATTTAATAAATTACATTTTTAATATTTTCCTCAATAAGAAAAAAATGAAGTTAATATTTGCTTAACCAAATAAATTAATTATCATTATATTATTAATTGGTAATACTAAATAATTTTTCAATATTAATATGTAAAATTTATGTTTATGTGTATTTATATATTTTTAATAGTTATTTATATATTCTATATTTTTAATATTTACATATTAATTTTCGTGCAATTTAGAAGATATCAATAACAGCAGTGGGACTGCATCAAAGTACAACTCAAAATATACATAATTTTTTTTAGTGGAGATGGCTGATCACCTGGTGCTAGAGCTATCATCCCCCTCGCCGGAGGATAATCGGAATATAAAGAAAGTAAAGATTCAAGAAGATGGAGATAATCAGACAAAAGGTAGACACCAAGCAAAAGTCTTTGCAGAAATTGAAATTGAGGAAACTGATATGCAAACTCGTCGTGAAGATGGTATTCCAGTAATTGAATTTTCCGATCGAGTTCTCTTTCTTATGGTACAATCACTTAAGAAAAATGGTGATTGTTCGATTACTGGGCGCTCAATTGGATACAAGCTGTTATGTATGAAGATTGAAGAGCTTTGGCAACGGGATTCAAAATCATTGATCTTGATAATGATTATTTCTTGGTAAAATTTGATGATGACAATGATTACTCAAACGCACTCCTAAAAGGACCATGGACAGTGTTAGGAAACTACCTTACCATCCAACCCTAGAACCCGTCTTTCAGCACCAATGATAATGACCTACCCTCAATTGCAGCTTGGATTAGGTTCCCTGGATTACCACTTCAATTTTTAAAGTTTTAAAATAAGTAAATATGTTAATTTTATATTTAAAAATTAAAAAAAAATAATATTTGATTCAAATTTTAATTCCTATTTAATCTAAACTTTTAATTGTAATTTCCTAATTTTACATAATGGAAATAAGGGTCAATTTTCCCCTTGAACTTTCCACCTATGGTCAAACAAGTCATTTTAAACCTTATAGGGTCAATTTAGCCAGTTGATTTCCTAATAAAGGTCATATTGCCCCTACATAATATAATCAGCTCCTTATTTTTTGATATATAGACAAAAGGCCCTAACAAATTACAAATACCTCCATAATATTTTAAATATTTAACCAATAAGTCCTTATTTTGGTAAAAGAATTTTTATTAAAAATGTTAATTTTAGAATTATATAAAATTCAATTATAACTTGTAAAATTTAAAAATTTAATAATATAATAGACAAATATAAATTTAGCTATTTAGCAATAATTTTTAGTAGTGTTGAGATATAAAATTTTTATTCATATAGAAATTAATTTTATTTTTAAAAATATATTCAACATTCAAATTTATTTATAATTAAAAAAATACAAAATATGAAACTGAACTCCTTAAATCTTTTGTGTTCAAATTTTCTTTTTTTTTTTCTTATCCTGGTTCATAATCATTTTTTCCTAAATCACCTTTAAATTTTTCTTTTTAATTTTCTATTTTTTCTCTAAACTTTATTAGTCATATTCACCCAGTTCTAGGACTCCAACATGATGTAAAATTTTTGGAAAATAGATGATGTGAATTTTTTTTATTTGTTGATAAAAAAAATAAATTTAATTTATGTTTAACAAATTTAAAAATTGATAAAAATAATTTTAGTTTGTATTTTAAAAAGTTTTATGATTTAAAATAACTTCCTTTTAATTTTTAAATTTAAATGTTAGATAAATCTAAATGTTATATTAATTTTAGAATTAGTATATATTATCAAACATTAAATAATTTATAGTAATTATATTATAATAATTCATAATTTTATAAATATAAACAAAGTTAAATAAATTACACATTTAATATAAGCTGTAAAAACGTGCAATTATATGGAAAATAACTACTATATACTACATGGCTATACGTAGGAAAATATTTGTAGACAAAATAATCATTTTAATTTTTCATATACTAGCAAAAATGACATTTTTAAAAATTTTTAAAGTTTTAAAATAAGTAAATAAGTTAATTTTATATTTAAAAATTCAAAAATCAAAAAATAATTGATTCAAGTTTTAATTCCTATTTAATCTAAACGTTTAATTATAATCTCCCAATTTTACATAAGTAATAGAAATAAGGGTCAATTTTCCCCCTTGAACTTTCCACTTAGGGTCAAATAAGTCACTTTAAACCTTTTAGAGTCAATTTAGCCAATGAATTTCCTAATAAAAATCATATTGCCCCCACATAGTATAATTAGCTCCTTATGTTTTGACACATAGACAAAAGGCCCTAACAAATTACAAATATCTCCATAATGTTTGAATATTTAACAAATAAGTCCTTATTTTGGTAACATAATTATTATTAAAAATATTTAATTTTGGAATTATGTGTGTGTGTGTTTTGTATTTCTTGAAAATTTTGATTTATAAGGGACTCTTTGCAAACCCTCATGTCGTCATTGCCTATCCTGCTGCTAAAAAAGCCTCCACTACCGCCAAAAAAGCCTCCTCAGGTTTCTCATTCAAACTTTGATGAGGTATACTTCAATCATGCAGATTTATTTGCTGCCAAAACCTAGAATTCTAACATTATTCCTGATGTGCATCCTGCACATGTCAAAACCTATACATCAGTGGTAACAGAGCCAACTATTTCTGCTCCAGTTCGTACAACAATTCCAGGATCTTACCAAACGGTAAAGACCAATCCTAAGTTACACCATAAGCGTCTTGCTCTCTATCAACACTCATTAATTGGTCGAGTAGTGCTCAGCAAAGGGGACTCTCCATGGACTTTATCAATGCTAAAAGAAAAATTCTCGTCTCTTGGAAATTGAAATCTTCATGGTGTTTAATCTCTCTAGGGCAAGGTTTTTTTCATATTTTTCTCACTTCAAACCAAGATAGAGATTTAGTTTGGAGTCACGGTTCTTTAATGCTTAAGCCTAGTGTTATATGTCTCCAAAGATGGTTCCCTAGCTTCGATCCTTTTAAGGAAAATTGACTTCAACTCAACTATGGATGAGATTGTATCGGTTGACCTGGGAATTATAGGATGCATAAATTTTGTCAAACATAGCAAGAAATGTCAGTGTCCCTTTAAGAATAGATTGCACCACTTTAAAGGGTGACTTCGATCACTCTACCAGAATATTAGTTGATGTTGATTTTGCCTCACCACTGCAATACCAAATTGTCATTGATTGTGATAGGAATTTATTTAACATTAATGTCATGTATGAAAATCTACCTTTATTTTGTAATTCTTGTTATTCAATTGGACATAACTCTTCTAGATATCATTTACGCAAAGTTGTTCATGTGGAAGGTAAATCCAAGTAATCAGTTCGTCCTAGAGTGCATTCTAAGGGTTGTTCACTTGTAAGGAAAGTTTGGCAAAAGAAAACTACTCCTAAGGAGAACAAAGTTCAAGTTTGGCAAAAGAAAATAACTCCTGAGGATAATGAAGTTTAGGTTGATCAAAATTCTAATGCTAATATAGCAGTTCATTTCAATCAAGTAATGAACTCACTCGATACTTCCTCTTCAAATGCCAATGATTTATTGGGCACTTCTTCCCCTATTGATAAGTAGTTAATGCTAATTCTTAATCCTATCCCTCTAGGGGCGATTCAAATTGATAACTTATTTTCAGAACTCTTGAGCTTGAGACCTTGTAATTAACAAACAGATGGCAAGGTGAGAGGTGGGGAAAGTCCCCACAAACACTATAATGCCTAAGTCAGAGAACAGAAAGAGAGTTTGTATAGAGAGCAAAGAACAATTAGAATATAAGAGAATGAGATTATGTAGAATGAGAGGTATGGGGTCCTAGTTATAGTGATGCTTAAACCTGAAAGGAGTAAGATTCCTTGTAGGATAAGAATCCTAATCCTAATAGGAAAGTATCCCCTCTTTACATAGGAATCTTCTTTGGGGTAGAGTCCTTTTCATGAACGGATTCTGCTAACTTCCTTGTCTAGGTAACCCTATTCAGAAAATAAAAACCCTTTAATTAAATAGGAATATATATGAGCGGTATCATAAATGCTTTGGGTTCTTCCCGTCAACTTTTTGCTTACCAAGAATTGGAAAATGTTAGTAAACAAATTTAGGCAAATGTGGTCAATCAAGCTAATGAAGTTGATGCTGGTGGTTGGAAAATAGTGAAAGAGAAGAAAAAATCTCCATAAAAAAAAATCAGGTTTATAAGACACAAGCCTATTACAATAGCTTATTCACGTGCTTCACAATGAAAGTACTTTTCTAAAATTGTAGAGGCCTTAATAATAAGGCCACATAACTTACACTTTCTAATTTTTATAAGACTCATTGTTTAGATATCTAATGAATAGTAAAGCCTAAAGTTGATTTTGACTCTATTCATTTTTAGTTTTAGTCTTCTTTGGGATTATCTTATGTGGCTCATTCTTCTTCTCTTTGGGTGTTGGTTTCTTCATCCATAGGTGTTAGGAATGTTATCTTTTTGCTAGTTCAAAATAGCAAATAACTATAAATTTATTTAGGATTCAGATTGGCACTTTCTCACTTATATTTATATTGATATGTTGTCTACTAGACGAAGGATTCTCTAGAATAATCTTCTTCAACTTGCTTTTATTTATGATGGGAATTGGTATGTCTTAGCAGATTTTAAATCTTATTTTAGAACTCATAAAAAATTTGGTGGTTGCCCTCCTTCTTCTTAGTCTTGTACTGAGTTTATTTCTACCATGAATAATTGTGGTAGTTTTTGCTTAGATACTCAAGGTTCTTTTTTACTTAGACCAACAATAGGATTTGTGATCAATGCATTACCATTCATCTTAATAGAGCTTTTTGTAACAACAAGGCTCTTGGCTTTTGAAGATTTATTGAGTATTTTACTCTTGTGTGTCATCACTTAGATCATCATCCCATTCTTTTTAATTATTATCAAATGAATAATCTCAGTCCCAAGCCATTTCAATTCCATTCTATATAGATGGATCATTCAGATTTTTGTCGAGATGTCAAAGCTTTTTGGATTTCTTTATCCATTAGTGGGAATCTGATATAGGCAGCATAGAGGAACAAGGCCTCTAATTCATGCAAAAATTTAAGAAGTTACGATAGTGGCAGTTCTGTAATTTTGGGCAAGTTCTAAGTATCGGATTTAGGCAATTCAAAAACCTATTTTATGTGAAAACACACCAACAATTTGAAGTTATCAGCTTTGCTCATAAGATTCATCACTTTTTGGCCAAATTCTATCGTTTATGCCCTTAAACAGGCAATTTTGTGATTTCCTATTTTGTTTAGGGTTATTTTGAGGATTTGCTATTTAAGTTTCCCTTGTTATTATTGGACAGCAGCTTTTTATGATAATTCAAATTCTTCTTTTTTTGTTTTTTTCCAAAATTTCTCTGAAATTTTGATGTCTATAGCCTAAGTCACTATACAAAATTGATTATTAGTAGTCGTGCATAATTCAACAATATTTGATTGTTATTATCTACCCTTTCACTATGTCAGAATCCCATGCTTGTTTTAATGCATAAACTCAAGTTGCTTC
The DNA here is from genome assembly GCA_947683625.1 of Mallotus nudiflorus. Taxonomy (NCBI): domain Eukaryota; kingdom Viridiplantae; phylum Streptophyta; class Magnoliopsida; order Malpighiales; family Euphorbiaceae; genus Mallotus; species Mallotus nudiflorus. Next base: position 158,715 of record CANTUR010000752.1, read on the forward strand.
TGGCTTATCTTTGTAGTTGGAATAAAAATGTCTTTAGTTATGTTGATATTAACATTTCATTGGCTATGCAAATTCTTCTTGATATCCAAATTAAAATTGATGCTCAAGGGTTTTAAGAGGACCTTCATAGTAAAAAAGTTTATGCATATCAATGTTTTCAATCTTTTTTATATTATAATTACTTTATGCTTAAGGATCAAAGTTGCATTAAATGGTTGCATTATGGGAACATAAATTCTCAATTTTTTCATAATCTACTTATTTGGTGCCACCACTAATCTGGTATGCATAGTCTGGTTATTAATAATTCTCTTGTAACATATGGAAAAATTATTAGTGATCATTTGATTGAATATTTTTCTGATCTATTTTCTACTACTCCTTTGGTACAAAGAGACTATTCTTTTATTAGGGAAGTAATCCCTTCTTTGGTTTTAAATGAAGAAAATAATTTTCTTCTTCAAGTTGCTCTAGATAATGAAATCAAAGATGTTGTTTTTTATATGGATCATCATAGTGCCTTGGGCTCTGATGGCTTTATTGGGTTATCTTTAAAAAAGTGTTAGGATTTTGTTGGTCAAGATGTTTGTGTTGTAGTCTGCCATGTCTTTGCAATAGGTTCAATAGCTAAGGCCTAAATTATAATTTTATGAGCTTAATTCCCAAAATTCATAATGCAGACTTTCTTGATAAATTTAGGCCTATTATGTTGGGTAATTTTATTTTTAAAATTATCACTAAAATCTTAGCATATAGGCTAGCTTTTATTGGTAGCAAGATTGTTAACCCTCAACAGTTTGGTTTTATTAAGGGTCTTACTATTGAGAATTGCATTACAGTAGTCTAGAAAACAGCTAATTTAATTAATTATTGGTATTGGGGTGCTAATATGGCCATCAAGATTGATATTCGAAAAGCATTTGACATAATGGATTAGATTTTATTTTGTCTTATTTAGAGAATTTTTAGTTTCTCTAATAGTTTCTGTAATTGCATTTTGAATATTTTTTAGTCAGTAAGGATTTCTATTCTCATTAATGGATCTCCAAAAGGGTATTTTGATTGTTCTTATAGTGTGAGATAAATGGATCCTTTGACATCCTTCTTTTTTGTATTGTTAAGGGCTTTTTAAATCATTGGTTGGATTATTCTTTTAGCTCAAATTATTTGGTTCCTATTCATGCTCCAAGTAAAATTAACTGCCTTTCTCATTTATTTTATGAAGATGATGTGTTAATTTTTTGCAGAGCCTTTAATGTCGATATCTAATGGCTAGTTCACATTTTTTATGATTATGGAAATATTTCTAGCCAGTGTGTTAATTGGAATAAGTCAGAAATATTTTTTAGGAAATATGTTACTAGTTCTCACATGAATTCTCTTTATTCTATTATGGGTTTCTGGCATAGCTTTATTCCATTCACTTACCTTAGTGTTCCCTTGTTCATTAGTGCTCCTAAGAGAAAATAGCTTCAAGGAATTACAGATAGAATTCTTTCTAATTTTAATAAATGGAAAGGAACCACATTATCTATGGTATGTCATTTAGCTTTGATTAATTCTGTCATTTATAGTTCATTTCTTCACTCTTTCATGGTATATAAATGGCTAACTCAATTGCTTAAGCATATGGAGAAATGTATCCATAACTTCATGTGGACTGGGGATATAAAATCTAGAAAATCTATCATAGTTAACTGGAACCATTGTTATGCACTTCTTAATGAAGGTGGGATTGGTCTTAAAAATCTCTCTTTCCTTAATAAGGCTTTGTTATTTAAATTGGCTTGCAGAGTAGCTAGTGATAATAGTTTTGTTTTCTCCTTTTTGAGAAGTCATTTTATTAATTCTTTTAAAAAGCCTTGGTTATATATGGCTTTATCTTCCATTTGGTCCTCTATAAGACATTGTTATTTGGAGTTGTAAGAGAATTGTCAATGGGTTATTCATAATAACTATTCTCTTAGCTTTTGGTTCTACAATTGGCTTGGGCATTCCATTATAGATAAAGTTATGATTCCTAATTTTCATCATAAGTTGCTTCGTGTCCCAATTTTTTATGTTTTTTTATGATGATGCATGGCATCTTCCATATTCATTTTGCACTTCCTATCCTACTATTGTAGCTTATATTAATAATGTGATCTTCTCATGTTTTCTTGAAGATTCTTACGTGTGTCATTTCTCCATAATGGGTTATTTGACTTGTAAGAGTACTTATAATGAATTTAGAATTACTTTGCCTAAAGAGGCATGGAGTAAGGATTAAGTCAATGTCATACGTATTGTAATTGAGTTGGGAACCACATAACTTCTCACTATAAAATGCCATAGGGCGGTTATTTTAACTCAGGACAACACCAATCCCAACCTTAGAAGCATCGGTATGGAGCTCAAAAGCTTATGAGAAATCTGGCAACACCAAGATTGGGGCTGTTGTAAGGCGTTCCTTAATGACATTGAAGGTTACTTATGTTGCCACTGTCCACTCTAACCGACTACCCTTCATGCAATCTGTAATGGGAGCCATTATAGTTCTAAAATTTGCAATGCAACGTCGATAAAATGAGGCTAAACCATGAAAACTTCTCACTTCTGTTAAAGTAGTTAGTTTAGGCCATTCTCTTACCACTGACACCTTAGCTTCATCGACTTCTAGACCTGCTGCAGAAATCACATACCCCAAAAAGAGTACCTTGGGGGACATAAAGACATATTTTTTTAAGGCAACATATAATTGTTCCTTGCACAATACACTAAAAACCTTTTAAACATATTGTAAATGCTCATCATGGTTAGCATTATAAATCAGGATATCATCAAAGGAGACCACACCAAACCTGCCAATGAAAGGCCTTAACAATTAGTTCATAACACGCATAAAGGTACTTGGGGCATTCGACAATCTGAAGAGCATCACAAGCCACTCATATAGCCCTTCCCTAGTCTTAAATGTTGTTTTCCACTCATCCCCAAGCTAAACACGTGTTTGATAATATTCACTTTTTAAATTAAGTTTAGTAAAAATAGTTGCACCATTAATCTGATCAAGCAAATCATCCAGATGTGGGATAGGAAATGAATAGTATTTAGGGAAAAACCCTAAAACCAAAAAAAGGAAAAGACTAAAAACTCCAAAAAAAAAAAGGAACATAAACTTTAATGTCAAATTTAAGGGCCTAAACAAAGGAATTTGGGCTCGAAGATGGATTGCTACATACAAAGTTATAGCATTAATTATAACCTTTTGAGTCAGCTTTGATTTAATATATTATGGGCTCTGTGGATCAATCGGTGTCACCATGATTGTCCATTTAAAGCCCAAGTGCACACGCCCACTTTGTCAAATCCATCCATAAATTTCAATGTTGCCTCATCCATATCACTTATAAATGTAGATAGTTTGTTTGCTTCTTTTTTTTCCCTTTTAAGGGTTGTATTGATAGTATTCAGCTTATTCTTTTTAATAAAATGATGTTTATGGCATGTGATATTTGTGTTAAGGGTATGCCAACCTAGCTGAGATGCCCTGGTGCACTCCTAATGTAATAATCTCCCATATATATATATATAAGTTTCTTTCTTTTTGTCCAAAAAATAATTGTTACTTCCTTAACAAATAATTTAGAGCATTGTTTAAAATAACATAAATTAAAATTAAAATAATAATTAAGGCTATGTTTGTTTGCGGAAAATATTTTCTTTGATAAATATTTTCTCTGAAAAATATTTTCAAAGAAAATATTTCCTGATGTTTTGTTGCAACATTAGAAAACATTCAAAATATAATCTTTTGTTACTTCAATACTTTTTATTAATCAAATTAAAATGAAAAAAGAGGGATGACAAAAAAGGGGATGAGAGAAAACAATTAAAAAATAAAAATAAATAAAAGAGAAAAAGGAGAAAAAAATGAGAGAAAGTAAAAAAAATAAAGAGAAAATAAAAGAAAAAGGGAATGGAAAAAAGGAGAGAAGGTAAAAAAAAAGAAGGATGAGAGAAAAAAATTAAAAAATAAAAATAAATAAAAAAGAAAAAGGAGAAAAAAATGAGAAAAAGTAAAAAAAATAAGGAAAAAATAAAAATAAAGAAAAAGGGAAAGGAAAAAAGGAGAGAAGGTAAAAAAAGAGGGAAAGGAAAAAAGGAGAGAAGGTAAAAAAAAAGAGGAAAAGGAGAAAATAATAAGAGAAGACAAAAAAATAATAATAAAGAAAGAGAAGAAGAGAAAGAAAGAAAAGATAAAAAAAAATTAAAAAAAAAGGAAAATCAACCAAAAAAAAAGAAGAGCAAAACTAAAATTAAAATTTTTTTTAAAAAAAAAAGCATTTTAGATAAATTTCTCTTAATTTTAAATGTTGGAAAATAATTTCTCATTCTAAGGATGAGAAATTATTTTCTCTTTATTTTTAAGTTATTTTCCACTGGCTAACCATTTATTTTCCTTTAACTTATTTTCTTTACTAATCTAAGCACTGAAAAGTAAAAATATTTTCCGAAAACAAATGGAGTTTAAAATAATATTAAAAATAAATATTGATCATATCATCTATTTATACAAATAAAACTGAAACACTAATTTCACTATAGATCTACAGGGCTAAATTTGACATCCAATTTTGCAATAATAACAAAATTGCCACTATGTCTTTTGATTATTCCGCCATTCTATTTCCATGAAATCACACGATTGCCACCATGTTTAGCTTCAACATAACAATATCGTGAGCCCTGACTAAAAAAGACGTCGTATTGAGAATTTACATTTCTCTCCCTGTCCAATTGCTTAAACATCGTTGTCATGCTTACTCTTTTGCTCAATGTGATTTATCTTTCCTTTTATGCCCCTACTGAATGCCTTCAATGACATTGTCTCTCTTTTTTTAATGTAAATTCATATTCTTTGGCTTTTTGTAGCCCTATTCCCCTCATTTCTCCTACACTCTTCATAGTGGCTGTTATCCTTCCCTATCCTCTGCTCCGTCTTTCAACCATGTCTTTTTTTTCTAATTCTCTCTTTTTTTCTTACTTGCTTTGTTTACATCTTGCTCCACTTCCCTTCTGGCTTCTCCTTCTTAATTTTCCTTCGATTGTGCCTTTTCTTTGTCCAATGGTTCTGTTGAGAGAATGAATTTGAGATGAGCATGATGGGTGAGCTCAAATTCGTTATTGGACTTCAAATCAAGCAATGCAAAGATGAGATATTCATCAACCAAGTCAACTACACAAGAGAAATGCTCAAGAAATTTGGTATGAAAAGAGCCAAAGCTAGCAAAACTCCTATGAGCATTGCCATCAAACTCTCCAAGGATAAAAGTGGAAAGCCGGTTGATAAAAAATGCTATAGAGGTGTGATTAGATCTCTCTTTTATTTAACCACTAGTAGAGAAAATATTATGTTTGTTACATATTTATGTACTAGGTTTCAATCTAATCTTAAAGAGTCTCATTTGAATGTCATTATAAGAATTTTTAAATATCTAATTTGCATTTTATATTTAGGACCTTAATAACTTAGGATTTCTACATTTGACCTAATTAGTTATTCAAATGAGGATTTTGTTAATAGTTTATCAAATAGAAAAATCACTTTCAAAACATGTCAATTTCTAGGATAATACTTAGTTTCGTAGTTTAATAAGGAGCAAGTTTCAATTACCTTGTCCACCACTAAAGCCAAATATATTGCAGCTAATTGTTGTTGCTTATAAGTTTTATGGAAAAAACCAATAGTTGGGGACTATGGCATTGACATTGATCACACTCCTATTAAATATAACAACACAAGTGAAAAGAGTCCTAGAGGGGGGTGAATAGGACAATCAAATAAAAATGAGAAATTAAAAGAATTCTTTGCAAGAATTAAATAGAAGTTGAGAAGGAAGAATGAAGAACACAAAGATTTAAGGAGTTCAGATTCAATAACAATCCTACGTCTCCACCTAACTTATCCCCAAGTTAGGATTTTCAATCACCCACAATCTTATTCACAGGATTAAGATTATACAAGAGTTTTATGGCTCACTCTTATAACCTTACAACATGAGTTCTCAAGGCTCACTCAAAAAAACCAAAACCCAAGTGTTTCAATAGACAACACTTAAAACAATTTCTTTAAAAATAAATCTCACTTCCCTTTTAATCTAACCCAAGATTTAAGATGAAGAGAAATTCTATTTCTAACACACACCCAACTCTCACAAGAGTTATACAAACAATGAATTATTTAAGAGAATTTGAGAGCTCAATGAAAGCTTAAGAGATAATAAATGATAAAATAAGTTGCTTAACTTCTATTCAGCTCTAGAGGTATTTATACTAAAAAAATATAGCTGTTGAAGGTGCAAATGATGTGTCCAATGTCTATATTTTGAATTATTGAGACTGATGCTGTCAGACAACTATTCATGGATTAAAACCATAATTGGCTTCTGAGGACGTTTGAATTTGCCTACATTTTCTTTATAAAAGCTGTAGATATTTGAATTATATTTTCATATCAACTTGAATCACCTAAATTGGACTTCTTTAGCTTAAGATATGTCCAAAATACTAAGGGTTGTTCAATCTGTAATGCAGACTACGGTCAGACAGCTATACCCAAATTGAAGCAGTGATTTTCTCCCGAAGAAATTTTAATTTGCTCATACTTTCTTCATAAAAGTTGTATATATTTGAATTATATTTCCATTAAATTTTGAATCACCTAAATTTGACTTCTGTAGCTCAGGATATGTCCAAATTACTGAGGATTGTGCAATCTAAAATGTAGAATACTGTTAGACAGCTACACACAAGTTGAAGCCATGATATGCTCTTGAATAAATTCGAATTTTCCCATATTTTCTTCATTAAAGTTGTAGATATTTGACTTATATTTTCATATCATTTTGAATCACCTTAATTTTACTTCTTTAACTCAAGATATGTCCAAAATACTAAGAGATGTGCAATTTGAGATGGCAGACGTATACGTGAATTTCAAATCAAAATTTTCATAATCAAATGAACTTGGATTTTCACAAAAAAGCCCAATTAAGAAAGCTCAAGATGTCTAATTCAAATTTTAAGAAGCTCATTTTCTCATTTAAGAGCTCTAAATATGTCAAGAGCCTTCTTCAATCTCAGAGGTTCAATCAACCTGAAAAGTCACTATACATCCAAAAGTGTATATGCTTGGTATATGTTTGGTATATAATTCCCTACACACTTAATTGAAATTATTAGTATAAAAATTGTTTGTCAAAGTCCAAAATTAGGAGTTTGATCATGCAAATGGTCAACAATCTCCCCCTTTTTAGCTTTGACAACCAATTTGAAAAGATGATAAATAATATGTGTGTGTGTGTAAAAAATAAATAACATGTATTAGTACATTAAAAAAAAATATCTCCCCCTTTCAAATTAAATAGATGCAAAAAGATAAAATATTTTGCTCCCCCTTAACATGTGCATAAATTCAATATTTATCATGTATTAGAACACATAAATAAATGAATTATCATAGTATGTATAAGAGTTTAATAAATATATTTCTTTAACAAAAATGTATTTCTTTATTTCTCCTCCTTTTTGGACATGATAAGAAATATAAATAAATTTTGTTGAACATAAAAAAAAATTTATAAAAAATATAGCCTAACATAAAAAATGATGATAACATGATTATTAAAAAATATGTTTGACAACATAAAGGAAATAATTTCAAACATATATGGAGGTAGTGCATGCATCACAAAATAGAATATATGCTATATTGAAACATCACATGATTATAGAAGGTATAGCTAGACAATCAATCATACATAATCATATGGTACTTAGCATATCTTAAACACAATTATTTATCCCCTAAGCACATAGCTTCTTCTCCCCCTTTGTCAAAGACAAAAAGAAAAGAGAGAGATATAAGGGGAAATAGACCTAAAGGAGCAAAAAATACTAGAGGAAATAAAAGATCAAGAACCAAAACAATGCAAGTAAAGATATTCAAAATCTTTATCAAATTCATGTCATTTTAAGAGATAAAAACCATTCCCAAGAAGAATTTATACATGAATATGAATTTTACATGAATAAGCACAATTAATAGTCATGCAAAAAAAATTCATGTCATATATAAACAAAGTAAGCAAAACAAGGCTCTTTTTTTTTATCACAAGGAAAAAACTATACTTACATTGTTATTATGCATGAGAAAAAGGTATTATGTGAAATAAATTTAAATAATTTTCTCCCCCTATTTTCAATGGATTTAAAAAAATTGATATTAAAGATACACTATCACATAGTTATGTTGCTTACATAAATACATCTTTGAAAAAATTTCTTTTCCTTATAAGAAATTAACTAAGTACGCATGCAAACTCAATTATTTTTCCTCCTTTGTCAAAATGCAAAGATAGACCAAATCTTAAAAATATCCATGCATTATCAAAAACAATTTCTAAGAAAACATAAAAATTAAACAAACTTAAAAATTTTCCTTTTTGTCAAAATACAAATAAAATTGCATTAAAAAAGAGTTACAATGATGTTAAAATACCAATTGTAAACAAAATATAAAACTAACAGCCCATGTCTTATATCCAAAAAATATCTAGAACATAAACTGAGCATAAACTGTCATAAAATAATTATAAAATAAACAAACAGCTCATGGTTTATATCCAGAAAATATTCAGAAAATAAACCAAACATAAACTAATGAAAAATAGTTATAAAACACAATTAATAGCTCAAAACTTAGATACATAAAGTATATTGAAAATAAACCTAGCATAAAAATACAAAAAAAAAAATTGTTGAGGAGGAGGAATATTTATGCTATTTAAAATAATTAATTAATTGAATTTAGCTCAATAATTAATTATTAATTTGCAAAATAGGAGGGATTTTTTATTTTAAATGAATGAATCCACACAAATCTAATTAAAATTAATACAAAGATCATGCAAATGGGAAATACAATATATCATGTATATGAACTAAATTTGCTGAAGCAAATCCTTTTAAAACAAAATATATACATAATGCTGAAAATAATTTTTTTTAAAAATCACATAAGAATCCAAACATCAATTCATCAATTTAACAAGTGATCAAGACAAGCTTGAGCCATCAATCATACCAAGTTCATGCTTAATAAAATTCAATCTTTCCTCACAAAGAGGTTTGGTAAAGATGTCTACTAATTGATGATTAGTATCAACAAAATCAAGAAAAATATCACCATTTTGCACATGATCACGCAAGAAATGATGTCTAACGTCAATATGCTTAGTTCTAGAATGTTGAATGGGATTTTTACTAAGGTTTATAGCACTTGTATTGTCACATTTAATTGGAATGTGATTAATATCAATGCCATAGTCCAAAAGTTATTGTTTTTGCCATGGAACTTGGGTGCAACAACAACTAGCCGCCACACATTCTGCTTCAATGATGGACAAGGCAACCGAAACTTTTTTCTTATTAAACCAAGAAACTAAGCAATTTCCTAAAATTTGACAAGTTCCAGAAGTACTTTTCCTATCTAGTAAGCTACCAGCAAAATCAGCATCAGAATAACTAATCAAGTTAAAGGAAGAACTCCTAGGATACCAAAGTCCTAAATGCATTGTACCACAAAGATATTTGAAAATTCTTTTAATAGCATTCAAATGAGACTCTCTAGGACTTGATTGAAATCTAGCACACAAGCAAGTAGCAAACATAATATCGGGTCTACTAGCAGTTAAATAAAGAAGGGATCCGATCATACCTCTAAATCATTTTTCATCAACTGGTTTACCATTCTCATCCTTATTTAGTTTGGTTGTTGTGCTCATTGGAGTTTTGCTTTATCTAACTTCATCCATTCCAAAATTCATGAGAATGTCCCTTGTATATTTGGTTTGATTAATGAAAATCCCATCTTCACATTGCTTGATTTGAAGTCCAAGAAAGAACTTGAGTTCTCCCATCATACTCATCTTAAATTCTCCTTGCATTAGCTTAGAAAATTCCTCATATAAGTAATGGTCAGTAGCACAAAAAATAATATCATCAACATAAATTTGAACAATTAATAAATCATGCTTGGATTTCTTTATGAAAAGAGTTGTGTCAACTTTTCCTTTAGAGAAACCTTTCTCTAGTAAAAACTTACTCAATCTTTCATTCCAAGCTCTTGGAGCTTGTTTCAATCCATACAATGCTTTTGACAATTTAAAAACATGATTTGGAGAGTTAAAATTTTTAAAACCCAAAGGTTGTTCAACATATACCTCCTCTTCAATAAAATAATTTAAAAATGCACTTTTAACATCCATCTGATAAATTTAAAAATTCATGTATGATGCAAATGCAAGTAGCATCCTAATAACTTCTAACCTTGCAATGGGGGCAAAGGTTTCATCATAATGAATGCCTTCCTCTTGATTATAACCTTTAGCTACTAGTCTAGCTTTGTTCCTAGTTATGACACCTTGTTCATTCATCTTTTTTCTAAACACCCATTTGGGGCTTATAATAGGATGATGTTTAGGTCTAGGAACTAAGACCCAAACCTTGTTTCTCTCAAATTGATTTAACTCTTTTTGCATAGCAAGGACCCAAAATTCTTCACACAAAGCATCATCAATATTTTTGGGTTCAATTTAAGAAATGAAGGCTAAATTAACAGTAGATTTTAATTGAGATCTAGTAGTTACCCCTTTTGTAGTGTCACATATATTGAGGTCTTGAGGGTGAGCTTTCTTAAATTGTCAATCCTTTGGAAGTTCATCCTTCAAGGTAGGTTGAGATGTCTCCTTATTTTCCTTCTTGCTTGGCTCTTCAAGTTTCAAAGGCTTACTAGCATTTTCTTCTTGTGTTTTCATAATCTCATTGTCACCTACAAGATCATTAACACTACAAACATCCTTTCTAGGATCAAGTGAGTTTGATTCATCAAATACCACATTCATTGACTCTTTAACTACTAGAGTTCTCTTATTAAAGACCCTATATGCCTTGCTAGAGATGGAATAGCCTAGGAAAATTCCTCATCAGCTTTGGAATCAAATTTTCCAAGATTATCCTTGGTGTTCAATATAAAGCACTTGCATTTAAATACTGTTAGATATGAGATTTTGGGTTTTCTATTGTTCCATAGCTCATAAGATGTTTTATTTAAAATTGGTCTTTTGAAAACTCGGTTTGAAATATAACAAAATGTGTTAACAGCTTCCGCCCAAAAGTATAAAGGCAAATTATACTCATAAAGCATTGTTCTGGCCATTTCCACAAGAGTTCTATTTTTCCTTTAAACTGCCCATTTTGTTGAGGGGCTCTAGGAGATGAAAATGTATGAGAAATACCGTTTTTATTACAATAGTTTTTGAAAAATTCATTTTCAAATTTGGTTCCATGATCACTTCTAATGGATGAAATACAAAATCCTTTTTCTTTTTGAACTCTTTTTGAAAAATTTTCAAAAGCTTTAAATGCATCATATGAGCAAGAAAACATACCCAAGTGTATCTAGAGTAGTCATCAACCAATACATAAGCATAGTGCATTCCACCGAGACTACCAACTCTAGTTGGTCCAAATAAATCTGTATGTATAAGTTCAAGTGGCCTAGAGGTGGACACTACATTTTTTAGCTTAAATGAGGACTTGGATTGTTTTCCCTTTTGACAAGCATCACAAGGTTTATCTTTAGTGAATTCAAGCTTAGGTAAACCAAGTACAAGTTTATGTTTACAAAGATCATTTAAAAGCTCAAAATTTGCATGTCCTAATCTTCTATGCCATGTCCATATGTCATGGGAGATAGACACTAAGCATTTTATGTCTTTGTTATCAATTTTATTCAAATCAATGACATAAACATTGTCTACTCTTTCACCACTAAAAATAATTTTATTTTCATCAAGACTACTAACAAAGAAATTTTTAGGATAAAAAGTTACTTTATTTTCCATGTCACATAATTGACTTATACTAAGCAAATTGTGTTTAAGACCATCAACAAAGAACACATGATGTATAGATAAGGATTGTGGATTACCTATTTCTCCAATGCTAATAATTTTTCCTTTTGCATTATCTCCGAAAGTAACGTGTCCTCCATCCTTAGCATCAAGTTTGTTGAATTGCTCTTTGTCTCCTGTCATGTGCCTTGAACATCCACTATCGAGATACCACTTGCTTTTTATTCTTGTGGATTTCAAGCACGTCTACACAATAAAATTTAAGTGTTCTTTTGGACCCAAACCTTTCTTGGTCTAAGTTGGTTAGTTTTAAGATAATCCGTAGGAAGTAAATTCATATGCAGTTTTCTATAAAAACACACATTATTGGTATGTCCTTTAATCATGCAATATGAATATACAATGTTTTTAAATTTATTTCTACTAGAATGAAATGCTTTCCTAGTGTGTGCAACATGTCTTTGGTGTTGTGTGTATCTTTTATTATTTTATGATATTGAGTGAGACATACATTGGCAATGGTGATGAGCATTTTGATAAGTTTGTGCAATATTTTTATGTGCATTGTGTTGTGCAACATGCCTATTATAATTATGTTTGGTGTACTTATAAGCATGCTTAGGTTGAGTTGCTCTATTTTGAGACTTACCTCTTTGTGTTAATGAAGGGTTAATCTTATGAGATTTTGCCTTGCTATTTAACACATGAGATTTTTTAGCTTGAATCTCATTTGAGGTTGAAAGAGTAGAATCATGTGAAGCTTTAACAAAAGTAATATGTGATGAGGATGATGAAGACATTCCATTTTTATATCCAATTCCATGGGTATCTCCATGAAATTTTTAAGAGTCAAGAAGACTATCTAAAGTTTCTTTTCCTCTCTTAAATTTAGTAATGGAATTTTTTAATTCTAAGACTTCCTTAAAAAGCTTATGATTTTCATCATTTGCTTTCTTAAGTTGGTCTTCCAAAGAATTAAAAGATTTAGCATCACTTACAAGTTTTTCATTTGATGCCAGAAGTTTAGCAAAATCAATTTTTAAACACTCAAAATCCTTATTTAAGCTAGCTAAGTCATGCTTATATTTTTTCTTCTTAGATAACAAAATTTTGCATTTAGCAAGCAATTTGCTCACAATAGATCTCTCATCATCATCATCATCATTATCATAATATTTATCACAATCATAAAAGGAAGAGTAAGAAGTGAATGGTACCTCATTTTCATTTTCAATGGCCATAAAGCAAAGATTGGCAACTTCTTGTTGTTCCTCTTCCTCTTCGGATTCGGAGGAATCATCCCAAGAAACTTTGAATGCCTTCTTCTTATCTTTTGCTCCCTTGCTCTTGAATTTTAGTTTGGGACATTCACTTCTAATGTGTCCCGATTTCTTGCATTTATAGCAAGTAACCTCTTTTGTTTTCTTCCTCCCATCTCCTTTGAACTTCTTGTTAAAGTCCCTTGTTCTTGAGAAATTTTTCTTTCTTAAGAACTTCTTGAAGTTCCTAATGAGCATGGCAATGTCACCATCTTCATCACTAGAATCTTTGATGCTTTCCTCTTCACTATCTTCTTGAAGAGCTTTTAGAGCAATGCTCTTTTTCTTTTTTTTCTTTCTCTTCTTGTTCTTCACCTTTTTGCTTGATGGTGAGCTCATGTGTCAAGAGCTTACCAATGAGCACATCGGTTGATAGAGTGGAGAGGTCTTGAGCTTCCTCAATTGAAGTAACATGAGATTCCTAATCCTTCTTAGGTAGGATTCTTAGAATCTTGTTGTTTACTTCTTCCTTAGAGAAATGTTTTCCAAGTTTCTTGAGGGTTGTGAGAAGAGCATTAAGATGATTTGTCATCTCCGTGATTGATTCATAAGGCTTCATTTTGAAGAGTTCATATTCATACATATGAAGTTGAACCTTCTTACTTCCTACTTGAATGTTGCCTTCATAGTGTTTTTCTAAGGTCTCCCACATTTTTTAGCCAACATACAATGTTGAAGCTTGCCTCCTTCTTCTCTTGTCATTGAAGAGACTAGAGTAATCATAGCTTTTTTATTTTTATGATTTTCTTCTTTTTGATCAATACTCCATTAGCTTCTTGCAATAGTAGTTACCACACCATCAATGACAATTATAGGTGGTTCCCAACCTCTTAAGAAAATGTCCCAAAGTTTGATGGAATCACAATCAAGATATAACTCCATTTTGAATTTCCAATGTGGATAGTCACTACCATCAAAGAATGGTCTAAGAGAAGAGATGTTTTATGATTCACTCCCCATGATCTTGTATTCTAGCAATAAAGTACATATAATTCAAGCTTTGATACAAAATGAAAAGAGTCCTAGAGGGGGGGTGAATAGGACAATCAAATAAAAATGAAAAATTAAAAGAATTCCTTGCAAGAATTAAATAGAAGTTAAGAAAGAAGAATGAAGAACACAAAGATTTAAAGAGTTCAAATTCAATAACAATCCTACGTCTCCACCTAACTTATCCCCAAGTTAGGATTTTCAATCACCCACAATCTTATTCACAGGATTAAGATTATACAAGATTTTTATGGCTCACTCTTATAACCTTACAACATGAGTTCTTAAGGCTCACTCAAAAAAACCAAAACCCAAGTGTTTCAATAGACAACACTTAAAACAATTCCTTTAAAAATAAATCTCACTTCCCTTTTAATCTAACCCAAGATTTAAGATGAAGAGAAATTCTATTTCTAACACACACCCAACTCTCACAAGAGTTATACAAACAATGAATTATTTAAGAGAATTTGAGAGCTCAATGAAAGCTTAAGAGATAATAAATGATAAAATAAGTTGCTTAACTTCTATTCAGCTCTAGAGGTATTTATACTAAAAAAAATATAGATGTTGGAGGTGCAAATGATGTGTCCAATGTCTATATTTTGAATTATTGAGACTGATGCTGTCAGACAACTATTCATGGATTAAAACCATAATTGGCTTCTGAGGACGTTTGAATTTGCCTACATTTTCTTTATAAAAGCTATAGATATTTGAATTATATTTTCATATCAACTTGAATCACCTAAATTGGACTTCTTTAGCTTAAGATATGTCCAAAATACTAAGGGTTGTGCAATCTGCAATGCAGACTACGGTCAGACAGCTATGCCCAAATTAAAGTTGTGATTTGCTCCTGAAGAAACTTTAATTTTCTTATAATTTCTTCACGAAAACTATATATATTTGAATTATATTTCCATTAAATTTTGAATCACCTAAATTTGACTTCTGTAGCTCGGGATATGTCCAAATTACTGAAGATTGTGCAATCTGAAATGCAGAATACTATCAGACAACTATACACAAGTTGAAGCCATGATCTGATCCTGAAAAGATTCGAATTTGCCCATATTTTCTTCATTAAAGTTGTATATATTTTACTTATATTTTCATATCATTTTGAATCACCTTAATTGGACTTCTTTAACTCAAGATATGTCTAAAATACTAAGAGATGTACAGTCTGAGATGGCAGACGTATATGTGAATTTCAACTCAAAATTTTCATAATCAAATGAACTTGGATTTTCATAAAAAAGCCTAATTCATAAAGCTCAATATGTCTAATTCAAATGTTAAGAATCTCATTTTCTCATTTAAGAGTTCTAAATATGTCAAAAGCCTTCTTCAATCTCAGAGGTTCAATCAGCTTGAAAAGTCACTATACATCCAAAAGTGTATATGCTTGGTAAATGTTTAGTATATAATTCCCTACACACTTAATTAAAATTATTAGTATAAAAATTATTTTTCAAATTCAAAAATTAGGAGTTTGATCATGCAAATGGTCAACAACAAGTATCATCAATTTTAGCAAAAATCCCATCCAACATCTAAAACCAACCATATAGACACTAAAAATCATTTTTAAAGAGAATATGTTTAAGATGGTAACATTGTGCTTAAATTTGTAGATAATAACAATAAACTAATGAATATTTTCATAAATATACTTAATGAAGAAAGAATGAACTTCATTAAGCATGAGCTTAGCGTGATTGATAGTTCTAGATTAAACTAACCAATATAAATGTCTATTTGCTTCTTTGATTGTTTATTCTTCTTTGAAATTTCTCATTATCTTTACTTAACTTATTGATATTCTCTCTTTGTATAATATGCTTTATATTCTTATTAATGATTAATCATTGAAATTCATTCATATCATTAATTATTAAACTTACCAATATTGAGTCCATTAAGATCTAATATCATTTGCATTATCAAAATCTCTAATAAAAATAACTTTATTTATTGGCAAAATTGCCTTAGTTTCACAGTTTTCAAATCTATTAATTTAGTTTAAAAGGGTGATATTATAACTTTTCCAAACTTTTTTGGACCTAATTGAAAGCCTTTTAAAGTTTAGGGGTCTTTTCAAAATTTGATAATAACCATTAGCACATTATTTGTTGCTTGTGACACCTATTGAGCACAAATTTTATGCTCCTTAAGATCGATGCTCAAGATCATTATGAGCTCCTCACAATCATGAGGATGCCAAAATATTAAAATAGTCATACTCTTTAAATGCAAATTTTCATCTCTTTCTAAATCCCAACAACCAATTACTTTCAACTATTGATTTTAAGACTATTATTGATTCTTTTTCACTATATACTTACTTTTTTCTCCTATATTCTCACCTACCTTCAAGTTTTTCCTCTTCAAACTCTTGCCTCTCAATCTTTTCTCTCTTCTTTAATGACTCTAAAAAAGAGCACAAGACAAGACTCTCCCTCTTCTTCCTCTATACTAAGGAGACCCACCAAAGAACATCCAAAGAAAGACCCTCCAATCACCTACTCCTCTAGTTAAATTCATCAAAGGATGAATCACTTTTCTAGGAGGACAATCAACCTTTCAAGGTACATGTCAAAAACTACCTTGGCGAAAGTAGGTTGCTATGATCAAGTCCAGACATCCCTTGAACAATATATAGGTTTGATTTTGCTTTCACACCCCAACCTTCTACCTCTAGCCTTGTTTGTGAATTCCTTTCTAGTTTTTGTTTTAGATTTTAATTTATGGATGAAAAAAATCCAC
Source organism: Mallotus nudiflorus (assembly GCA_947683625.1). Taxonomy (NCBI): domain Eukaryota; kingdom Viridiplantae; phylum Streptophyta; class Magnoliopsida; order Malpighiales; family Euphorbiaceae; genus Mallotus; species Mallotus nudiflorus. The sequence continues at coordinate 175,753 of CANTUR010000752.1, forward strand.
TAAATAGCATGAAGTTTAAGTTAGAGGGTATAGATTAGTTTATGACTATACAAGACTTTGACTCACTTTTTAGGTTCAAATAAAGGGGTCTTCTTCAAGCAAACACCCAATGGTCCCCTACAACTTTTGAGTTAGTCACAATAAACCAATGATTGAAAATTATGGGTCACTAAAAATCCTCTTCCTTTTCAACCAAAGCTTTATGGTACATCCATAGGTTTGTTACCTACTCCATTCATGCTAGAAAATTAAGCAATAAAGTCATTTCTTTTGATAACCAATTTCTTCTTCATTACATTAAAAACAATATCAATGTTAAGTTAGGGAGATGGCTTTAATGGAGGCTTTGGTTAGTGAGTGATAGCATTAGGTAGAGCATTTATGTTTGTGGCATCATATTTAGGATAACAGCCATTTTAACATCAATACCTCTACCCCAAATTCCATTCCCTACACCATCCTTAATGAAACCTTCATTAAAAACTTTAAAGAATTCAAGAAGGTGGGTAAAAATTGGTTATGGAAGGATGATAATGAAGGCAATAATAAAGAACTTGCCTAAGATTTAGAGGAAATATAAGGCATTAACACTTATGGTTTTGATCAAGAATGGGATGGTGAAGAACAAGACCTCAATGTTTAAGCTCCTCAAGCTCCACCAACATCTCCAAAGAAGACATATAGAGGATAATCTTTCTCTCACATGGCTCAAGGGTTGGAGGATGAGCCTACATGGGCTAGACATTTCTTTGATAGAATATCCTTATTGGAATCAAAATTCAACTCTAGGTTTGATCATGTGGAACTTTGATCAAAGGATAGTTCACCTTGAGTTTAATGTCCATTATCTCTATACCCATCATAATTTGCAAAGCCTCCTCCATCTCCTCAAGAATATGGAGATGATCAAGATGATGCTCCTCAAGCCTAGTTATCTCATCTTCCTTTATGTCTTTTTTTTATATCTTTGTGATTCATATTTTATTTTCTTATGGATCTTATAGACTACATCTTTATATTTTTCATGACTTATGTATTATCTTCTTTAGTAATGAAAATTCATTTTTTTTAATTACTCATTTTTTTTTTACTATTTTCCTTCTTCTTTTTACTCTTTAACAAAAAGGGGAGAATGATTAAATTTTGATTAAACCCTTATATCCTTATATACATGTTCAAATTAAGTTTGAAATTGATATAGTGTTTAAGTGTCTAAAATAAATGTTTAATAAGGATTTAAATCAATAGTACCTATGCACATATACACATATTGAGGGGGAGCAAATATTGAAAATTTTATCAAGAATTACATTAAAGGAGAGTAGCCTTTTCTAAACACATTTGCACACACTTATTTTTTTATTAATTATTTAAATTGTTTGTCAAAGTAAAAAAAACAAGGGATATTATTGATCATTTGCATGACTAATCTCTAATGTTGACTTTAACAAAGAATTTGAATCTACTAATGTTACTTCTAAATATGTTTATTTATTGTAATTGAAAGTTGTTAAGCCTTGAATGATTAACTTAGAGTCCTCAAACTTAAAGTCAAAGATCATGATTCAACATAAGACATTTGAAGTTTTGAAAGTTGAAAGTAGCCTTTTCTAAGGCTAAGTGTTTTTATTTGATGTAATTGAAAGTTTCCAAGCCTTGAAAAATCAACTTAGAGTCCTCAAGCTTGAACTCAAAGAGCATGATTTAACAAAGGACATTTGAAGCTCATTGAAAGCCTTCAATATGACAATTAATGTCCCTCAAAGTCATACTAAGAATCATGAATCAAAAAGGGACTTAATGAGTCATCATCTTTTCTCTCACAGCCTAATGGCCTGCTAAACTGAAGCCTATGAAATTAAAGAATAAAAGAAAGAATAATGGAATAGAAGTTGAAACTCTAAATCCATTGTAAACTTAGGATTTATAGTAGAAAATAAGGATAAAATATGAAGGCCTAATGTTGACAATTGTTATGGAAATTATTTAGCTTTTTATATGACAACTAATATAGAGGCACATTACCCACAAATAATTTGCCTAATAAAAAGGATAAATTTGGTGTAGAATAATAATATAAATGTGAAATACTCTAAAATACAAATACAAGGGAGCAATGTAAATTGAATTTTCCAAAAACATATTCTAATTTTGATAAGAAAGAATAAACATATCTCAATAATTACATTATCATGCTTGATAAAGAAAATACTAAAAACGAAATAAGAAGAGATATATTTCTTATATTTAACAATGTACATAGTTAAAGGTATCTATACCAAAGGATAATAACAAATAAAGAAATAAACACTAATTACTTCCTAATGACATCTTAAACTAATGGATCAAATATTATAATAGAATAAGAAGATTACGACAATATAAAATATTAATTATAATATATGAATATATTAGTCAACATCCCCCTCAAACTTAAAATGATTATAAAATAATTATGAGTTTAGCCATTAATTCCCAAAATCAACTTGTTGAATGATTTTTTTATAAAAATATCAACATCTTGAGTAGTGGACGGAAGAAACTGAAGTGTTATAGTACCTTGTTTAATATGGTGTCTATTGAAATGACAATTAATCTAAAATTTTTTAGTTTTCTTATGAAAGATATCATTATGTACAATTTTGGTTGCACTTCATTGTCATAATAAAGAGGAGTAGGACCAGTGTGAATGATACTTTTATCCGTTAATAATTATCTAAGCTAAAGAAACTCATTAATTGCATTAGCAATAATTTTGTATTTAGCTTTAGTGTCTAAGCAGGAAATTATAGCTTATTTTTACTTGTCCAAGAAATTATAAAGTCACTTAAAAAGAAAAAAATCTAGTAATAGAGCGCTTATTAGCTGGATCTTAAACCCAATTAACATCTAAATAAGAATATAAATATAAAGAAAAGTGAGCTGAAATATGTAAATTAAAGATAGTTCCTTTGACATAACGAAGGATGTGGTGGATGATAATATAATGAGAAGAATGAGGAGCTGACATAGATTGACTAACTACATGAACTGCATAAAGCAATATCCAAAAATGTTATAGTAAGATAAATTAAATTTCCCACCAACTATCAATAGCGAGTAGCATAAAAAAAATAGCACCATATGTTAGAGTGAGATGAAGATTAGGCTTAAGAGGTGAAAAGTGATCTTACTATTTATTAGCCTTACTCGAGTAACAGGTTTATATGCATATTTAATTTGAGAAACATAATAACCATTAGATGAAAATATGACCTCCAAACTTAAAAATAATTAAGAGATCACAAATCTTTCATTTTAAAGATTGTGTAAAGATATTTCTTAAAATATATAATACTTGTATTATCATCTCCAATAATAATCATATTAGCAATATAAAGTAATAAGAGAGTAATACCAATATTAATTTTGAAAATAAAAAGAGCTAAATCATATGAGCTTTGGCAGAAGTTCAAATTGGAAAATAATTTGTTAAATTTAGATATAAGGCATTTAGAGCTTGCTTAAGACCATTTAATGCTCTTTAAAGATGACAAACTTTATTAGGTTAATGGTCATAGCTAGAATGTGGTTGCATATAAACTTTTTTAGTTAAATTATCATTAAGAAAAACATTCTTATCATCCATTTAAAAGAATTCCATTTTATAGCAGCACGATAGTCATAAGACCACAAACTAATGTTAATCATGTAACTAAAGTAAATATCCTATTATAGTTAATTCCATATTCTTGAGTATAGCTTTTAGTAATAGGCCAGACTTTATACTATTCAATGGTACCATCTGAATGAGTTTTAATTTTGAAAATGCATTTGTACTTAACCAAAGATTTTCTTAAATTAATTCAACTAAGTCCCAAGTGTGAGTTTTCTCTAGTGCATGCAAATAGGATTAGAAGAAGTCTCACAAAAAGAGTGAGGTTTAAAAAAAGAACTAGTTGTAAAAGAACTGATAATCTTGAAGATGAACATGAGTTTTTCTTACTCGACCAAATTTTTAGAGTGAAAAATTATCAAAGGAAGGTGGAACAACTAGATCAAATGATGAAATAAACTCCTTCAAAGAGGCCTCATTGTTAATTACTAAAAAGAGCTTAAAAGAAGAATTTGCATTAGAGTCCTTAAGAAATAAGCCAATTAAGTGGTCAATAAAAAACATAGAAGATGGTGTAAAAGAGAATTATGTCAAGGTAAAAAATCTTGTGCTCCTAGTAAACAACAAAATTACGTAAATATTTTGAAATAAGATCCTATAAGGAAATAAGTAAGGTATGGATAGTCTTTAAAATGTGTCTATGTTTTTTTTTTCAACTCTACCATTTTATTATGAAGTGTTAGGACAAGAGCATTTCAAAACAGTACTCGGTTCTTTAAAAAAATAGAGGTGATTATATTCCTTCCTTTCCATGGCATTATCAATTTAAAGAACTTTAATGGTATTTAAATTTGAGTTTTAATAATTGTTATTAAAGATGAGAAAATAATGAGAACCACCATAAGCATCAATAAAGGATATCTTCAAATATCACAATGAACTAAATCAAAAGGTTTCAAAGAAATATTATTAATTAAAAAAGACATCAACAAGACTCACAATCCATATGTTTATATTTATTAAGATCCAATTTTCATTAGAAATGAAAGAAGCAAATGGCTATAAGAAATAAACAAAGGAATTGAGATGGATAAAGGAACAATTATTGATGGAGGATTAGTTTTAAAAAGAAATAAACTCAAACATGCATCCAACTTGACGCCCCTATCCTAATAGTCTATTTTTTTCTATGGATCTTGGACAACATAACCAAAAAGATAAAAATTAACATAAAGACCCATATCACATAATTGACCAACCGATAACAAATTAAGACTGCCTTTAGGAATAAGATAGTTATTAGTAATAGACAATTCAAGAGTAAAAATATAACCAACATAGGTAATAAATATAGATGAGCCATCAATAGTATAAATAGTAAGAAAATGAAAAGCAAATACGTTACAAACAAATAAAGTAAGATCAAAAGTCATATGGTTACAACATGTTATATCAAAAAATTAAGAAGATTTATTTAGTATATATGATAGACATAGCAAAAGATAAATTATTACAAGAAAGGATTGAAAGTGCCTTAGAGGGGGGTTAAATAAGGCTAATTATAGTTTTAAAGAAATAAAAAATGAATTTAAGAAATAAACAAGAATTGAAATAAGAATAGAAAAAAAGAACTATGAACATAATGATTTAAGATATTCGGATTCTCAAAAATACTACGTCTCCACCTAACTTATCCCCAAGTTAGGATTTTTAATCTCACATAATCTTATTCATAAGATTTAAGATTACATAAGAGTTTGAGGCTCACTCTTTAACCTTACAACCAAGAGTTTCTAGGCTTCCTTTTAAACCAAATCCCAAGTGTTTTAATGGCTAAACACTTAAACCAATTCCACTAGAAATATACCTTACTTCCCTTCTAAGATATCTTAAGAATTAGATGAAGATGAAGTTATATTTCTATCACACAACCAACTCTCACAAGAGTTAAACAAATACAAGAATTTGATAGAAAGCAAATTAACACTCAATTGAATGCTTAGAGAGTTTTTGATAATCAAACTATGTAACTTGTTAAGAATGAAAACTCCAGAGCATTTATAAAGATTAAGCTTTAATTTTATGGCCATTCAAGCCAATAATTATTTCCCTAATGTCTTCAAGCTTTGGTTAATTTAAATTTGACTTATTTCTTTCAAAATGCCACTCACAATCGTGGGGAGCATGTATTGGCTCATAAGTGTCAGTTTAAGAGCCACTGCATTCAAAACTTCCCATTGTGATTTATCAAGAGTGCCCTTATAAGCTACTCATGATTATGCCGATAGCTTATGAGTAGCACGCCTTGCTCATATAATGAAGCTTGAACACTTGGCTTTAGGGAGGCTGCTCATGAGTAACTTGTGAGTGGCTTGTGAGCAACTTATGAGTGGCTCATGAGCAGCTTATGAGTGGCTCAAGAGTAGCCATCTATAAGTCCAAAAATGTGCATTTTTTACTCCTATTGCTCTAAATATATTGAGTATATGTATAGGATATTATTTTTCAATAAAATACACTTTTATAAGAGTATTTCATATTTCTAGACTTTCAACAAAATGAATTAAGTTCCTACATACATAAAAGAAATTATTAGTAACTTAAATTGTTTATCAAAGTCAAAATTAGGAGTTTGATCATGCAAATAGTCAACAATGATGAATGATGATATAAAAACACTTAAAGATCATGCAAAAAATGAGAGGTTAGATTATGATAAATCAATTATAGCAATATACAAATCAAAATTGGCAAACAACAACAATAAAAGAAGTTGGATGTGGATTATTTTAAAATCATGGAGAGTTAACTTAAAAAGTTGTAGACCAATAATATTATTTTTAAGCTAGTTTTTGACACTTTAAAATATAAAGATTAGTTTTTTTACAATAACAACATTCATTTGAGCCTTAAGATCCTATCTTCAATGTAACTACAACTACTATAGGGTAGGGTGAATACTAAAAACAACCATAACTAAGTCACTAAATTGAGATCCTAGGTGTCTAAGGTGAGTTTCTTCTAAAACCAATTGAACAACAACTTGATCATAAGTTTGTGGTGGTACTATATGCAATAAAAAGGATTATGTATGTTCAAACTCACCTCGTAAAGCCAAAAAGAATTGAACCAATTTATCTTTATTTTTGTAATTCTGAAACTTTTATGCATCTTTGTTGGTGTCCTAAAGAGGTTCTAACATAGTAATTTGATCATAAACATAACAAATTTAAGCATAAAAATCCTAAATTGTTTGACATAGCTATTAAGTCATGCAATGTAGAATACTTGTAAATCATATTGAAAAGTCAGATCATTTGTTAAGAACCTTTTTCAACATATCTCATATCTTCTTTGTAGATTCATAATAACCAAATTTTTCATAAATTGTAGGAATTTATTTTTTTTTTTTAACTAAGAAATGATTTGATGATTTTTGTAATCCTAATTTTCAAATGTTTTCTATGTGTTTAGTATTAGTCTCTTCTCCATTTTGCTCAGGAGCTTTGATATTTCCTATAATAATTCTTCATAATTTTCTTCTTTTAAGAAAACTAGACATAGCTTGGGACCACGTGACATAATTTTTATTATTTAAAAGAATATCAAAGGATTTAGATACTTAGATTGTCCTTCAATAAAATACATGATTGTGAAGGTAAAGTAGTAAAAAATAATAATAATTTAAGTGAAAAGGATGATAGAAGAAGAAAATTTAAAGGAATTCTAAAGAAGAATGAAAAGAACAACTTAATTGCTATGACTTTACATCAGCTCTGATACTATAATAAAGAAAATATTGAGAAACAAAATCAAAGAGAGATATATTTCTTGTGTTTAATAATGTACATAGTAAAGAGTATTTATACTTGAAGATAATAATAAATAGATGAATAAACAGTAATTATTTCCTAATTAAATCCTAAACTGATAGGTGACATATAACAATAATATGGGAAGAATATAATAATATTTGATATAAGGATATATTATTCAAGATAATCAAAAAGTGGAAAATAGATTTGCTTTCTAACACTCTCCCTAAAGTTGTGCATAGAATCAAATGAAAGATACAACTTGCAAGTAGCATGTACAAAAAAAATTGTGAAGTTGGAGCTATTGGCAATGTTGAAAAATAATGACCAAACAAGTGTCATTATTGGAAATATTTAAAAAACACAACAATTGTTGATTAAATAGCACAATTGACTTTATTTATGAAACAACTATGGAACATGTAGTTAGAATGAGTGATCCATCAAAATCTAATGAGAGTTTAAAATACTCATAGTTTTTATTTTATGTTTAAACTTTTCCATTACTTAGAATTTTGAAAAATATTACAGTTCGAAAAACTAAAAATTTTGAGAAATATTATTAACATTATAAGTAACTAAATAAATAAAATGAGACTTCATATTAGAATTCATTGTCTGCAAAAAAAAAGGGAAAAAAGTATAAGAGGAAAAATGGACAAAGAAAGAAAGAAGAAAGGAATAAGATAAAGTTAAGGTTGTAAACGAGCAGAGCCACTCATAAACAGCTCAATATTTAACTTGATAAAAACTCATTCGAATCTGTATATTAAAACTCATTTAATAAACAAGCTGAGCTCAAACTATATAAAGCTCAACTCATGAAGCTCGTGAATAAATTCGAATAAAAGCTCACGAGTTAACTCATAATTTTAGTATTTAATATATATATATATATATATATATATATATATATATATATATATATATTATTGTAAAGAATATTTTACAAAATATATTATTAGAATAAAATCATTTTTATTAAATATATTATAATTTATTTAGTAATTTTTTTTTCAATTTTTAATGTATATTTTAAATTTATAGTTTGCATTTTTTTGAAAAAAAACGTTTAGTCTTGTCTAGACTTGCGAATAGTTCGTGAACACCAATTGGCATAGCAAACTTGGCTCGAATTCAACTCAATTATAAATGAACCAAGACTAAGCTAGTCAAATCTCAGCTTGACTCAATTACACCCCTAGATAAAGTGAAACATGAGAGGCAGAGAGAAACTAAAAAAGACAAAAAAAAAATGTTTGCCTTTATTTGTTTAGTGGGACCAATTTACTCTCCAACTCATCATTTTAAACATAATGTTGGCATTCAATATTTTTTTAGGTAAATGAAAGGCATCAATTATTGATTTTTATCAATTTTGAATTTATTTTATTTAAAAATTATAAAGTACAAATGAATTCCACGCCATAAACTTTTAACACTATGTATAACTGTAATATGAGAATAGTCAAAAGAAAAATTGTAGTTTTTTTTAGTTTAGTATCTTTGACTAATAAAGGTAAAAGAAAGGAAAATATTTAAAAGGAAATAAAATTTTAAATTTGAATATATATTGTTTTGTCGAATAATAGTAGAAAATATATTAGATTAGAACACAATATATATTAAGGGCCAACATTTTAAGGCTTTACTAACTGTAGGGCCATAAGTGATAAAAAGCCCAAATACACAATTCTTCCATTCTAGAGTTGTAACCCTAGCTAGCTAGGAAGAAAAGAAGAACAACCAAATAGAGGCAGTTGCAGTAGTATCTAAATAATGCACAGCTTGAAACTGAATCTGTTGGAGCTTTTTATAGCTTAGACACAACAAGGTGATTATGTCCAAGCATAGAAAGAGTAGATGCAAGAATAACATAGGAATCCAAGGAGGAAGCAAGAGATACCTTCAGACTAAGCCAACCGGCATGAACCAAAATGCTGCAAACATAGAAAGCCGATGATCCTCAGAGAGAACAAGATCTCCACTACTTAACAAGGTGATTATGTCCAGACATAGAAAAAGCAGTTGCAAGGATAACATATGAATCCAAGGAGGAAGCAAGAGATACCTTTGAATTGAGCCAACCGACATGAACTAGAATGTTGCAAACATAGAAAGCCGATGATCCTCAGAGAGAAAAATATCTCCACTAACCCCTGATTGGGCAGTGATATTATGAGCCTTGCAAAGCCTTTTTGGTTACCCTTTGATCTTGTAAAGAGTTGAAACCTAGAGGATTTAAAACAACTTAGTAAACTTCAACAATTTAGACAAAGCAGAGGAAGCTAATCCTTTTGCAGCAAAATCTCAACATAAATATCAATAGCAAAACTATCAAAATATATGGATAAAAGGACATCATATTACATAAAAGTAACCAAAATAAAATAAAGAAGACAAGGGGAGGATTACTAGTTAAAACCAGTATCCAACCCCTGTGAAAAGAGAAATATCAAAGGTTATGGCACTATAAAGAAAAAGAACTATCGAGAGAAAAATAGATCACTTCTTCAATAATTTTAATATATTTTAAGAGTTGAAATTTTTTACACTCTAATTTAGAGTATAATTATTAAGAGGAATAAAGAAAATAATATTCTCCTTCAGTTTCCCTCCTTTTATTTTAATTTTTAATAGAAAATTAAAATGACAATTAATTCACCTTCTATTCTCCTTCCTTTCACTTGCTTTTTTTTTTAATACATGCATAGTATAATGTAAAAAATTTACCTTTGCTTTAGTTTTTCATTATATTTGAGTTTATTTGCATTAAAAATATATAGAGGGACAAATATGCATCTCGTGATATGCATTAGGTAAGGAGGAAAAATGCACCTTTTTTATTTTTGTGTATTAAGTAGTTATAACTATATAGGTAATTATAAAATGGCTCATCATATTAGCCTGAGAAATTCTTACAAGAACTTGGCAAAAGTAAGGAAATAATATCAACTTTCTTCCATGTAAATATGATAAAAGGTTTTGTGTTGACTAGATCCAATAGGAGGATTTGCGTTATCATTCTTTTGGTAGAAAGGAATGGTTGTTTAGGTACTAGTTACCCTCTCTTGCATAAAAGTTCAAGAAGGGACCAAACTTGATGCTTATTTTAAAGAAAATGATAGTACTCATTTACATTCTTACTATAATATTGTCTACTCATAGTAATATTTTATATTTTGAGTTGGACATATAAAATGTTATCTGCATGAGAATTTCACTTATGTAAAATTTTAAGATTTTATGAAATACTTATTGCTTGTTCTCTTATATATAGATTGAATGCATATATGACTTTTTATTTTATAATTGCAAAGAAATGGAGGAAATATAAGGTTTTTTCTTTTTTTTGGTAATATAAATTCATTCTAACTAAGAAAATCAACAAACCTCAAGAGGTAAGCCCTTACAACACTACCTTAGCACCATAGTATAGCTAAAATCAAGACAAAAAAAGGTAAAATTTTACCTTTGCTCCAAGACACTGGGACTACTTCATTAGTAGTCTCTTACATAGTTATGAAAAAACTTTGCCTAAGTTACTTAGTTTTTGCATGAATAAGTACCTAAAGAAGAAAGATAATAGTTCCAATAGGACTATATCAATTAGATTAATTATACAAAATAAAGAATTCAAAGTGTTCTTCAAAAGGAGAGGGACTATTTATTAGTCCAGTGCATCTTCCACCTGCTGCAGGCTATTATGGTTTATTGGGTTGTTTTGTGCCTTTTGTGTAGTTGAAACACCCGCATTTACTTCTCCAGGTTAGTTGTTGTCATCATCTTGTGCTTCCTTGCTCTTTGTTATAGCTTTGGTCATTTCCTGCAGCTTAAATCTTCTTGAACTTTGCTTCTTTCCTGTTTGTGGGCTTCCAATTTTGTTATTTGGCTCCTCTTTCTTTTTTGGACCCAAGAGACTCTTTTTAGTGAGCTACTTTATTTTTATGATAGGTTCTAGACAAGCTCTTTTTAACTTGCGTCGGTCTTATAGGGCTTCCTTCATTGCTACTTTTTCTTTGCCCATTTTCATACTACAGCTTTGGAAGCTACTCCTTTCTACATTCAACTTTCCGTCAGGCATCCCTGGCTACTTAGCTGCAATTTCCCCTTCCTTGGTGCTAAAGATGATGCATCCTTCTCCCTATTTTTGATTGATACATAGGGCCTTAAACCTAAGAATAGAGACCATTAACAAGGCGTTTATTAGGTCTTCATAATTCTGTGTTCCTTTCCCATTGTACTTTTCTTTTTTTCCCATTGTACTTTTCTTTTTTTCCCATTATCTAACAACAATCGGTTTTGTCCCCTATGCAAAGGGTATGTTGTGTACAAAGGTTTAATATTGTACCTTGCATTATCATTCCAATACTTGATGCTGCCGATCGATGCCTTCCTCACCAATAGAGCTCAAGAATAAAGGTTATAGGCTTGTTGATCTTTAACCCTAGCACTTCTCTCTTATACCAATGTGAACTTATTGTACATGGATATTGAATGATCAGAGAAGCCACACATAACAAAAGGACAGTAATCTTTCATATTGAAAGAAAACCAGTGATCTTTCTCATTCATCTTATTCACGAAACCTCTCGACAGAGGTTTTTTCATATCAAGTCTAGCTTTCAATCTCATAATAGGATTCTAGTCATTATCTAAGAAACTAAGGTTTTCAATTACTTTTAATCCATCAAATATAGATTATGTTATGGCCAAGGCATTTTCATTTGTGATTTGGTTCAAGGGAAGCTCTAAAGCATATACGCAAATACTCTTTGTTAAGAGAATAATTTCTTTTAAAGAGAGGTTGTTCTCCTGTTCTTTAAGTACAAACAAGTTTCTATGTATTAATGATATACACTAGGTCAATCATGTATGACCATGTTTTGACTTTATCATTTTATTAATAAAAAGACATCTTCATTATCATTTTCTGTTGTGATAATTAATTGAATAGTTAATTCTTTGTAAGGTCATCAAGTATGTGACTTGATAGTAAAACTCTTAAATTAAATATGAGTTCTATTCAAATTATTCCTAATCATTATAATGTATGAAGGCTAGTATGGTGTTAACTGATGATTATGTTTTACTAATCATGAATATTAGATATTAAGTCAACTCATAGGTACTTATTTAAGAAATAATGTACTAAATTGACCCATCATGAGAATACTATATAGGTAATTGTCATAAGTAATTCTCATTACAATAATATTGATTTAGTCCTTTCATCTTGAAATCACCATGGATTTCTACATAACTATTTTGTATTTTGACACAATCTGACATTATCTTTAATCGAATGATAAAATAAATTGTTGTTGAATATAAAATGAGATATGTGAGTGATTGAGAAGGAATTTATCCCTCATTTAATCTAAGTAAGATGTTTATGGGCTCCTTGATAAGATAGACTAAGGAAAATACATGGCCATGCTAAATTGATAAAGAGTTATCATTCTCAGTCTACTTGAAATCAAGAAATAATATAATTGAATTGCATAAGGATGACAGAAACTATGTCTTATATTCAATCAAGATATCATGTGACAAAAAGACTGAAATATTCACTGTAAATTAGGTTATGTTGGATTATCGACCTTCACATGACTTGGGTGGTTATAATGTCTTGCTAGAGGTCACTTATGACTTGTAAGCCTAAATAGGGATTTCAGGCCCACTGCCAATGTCATTTGAACCTATAAGGTTATACACTTAGAACAAGCCCAAAATGAATATAAGTTTACTAAGCCCAATAAATCTCTATGGAAATAAACAAATATATATATATATATATATATATATATATATGTATTTATTTAAGGTAATGGTTATCTTAAATAAATAGGAAACTATTTCTAATTTAGTATTTGAATAAAATCAAAATTAGAATAAGTGGAATATACCAAAAACATTTTGGTAAGTGAGAAATTATAAAATTCATTTCGGTAAATGAAAACCTAATTGAGAGGTCTATAAACATGACATATTTTTTAGGGTTTCACATACTTATTATTCTACCACTAAAATTCATTTTCTCTCCTCTTAGAAAACAAAACATAGAGTTCTTGAGTTGTGAGACAATCAAGAAAAAGGTGTTAGCACATACACATTCATTTGGATTCAAGGTTGTTCATGTGGATACTTATGGATGACGTATTCATTTGGAGACTGATTAATCCAACCTCAAAAACTAAAAGCTTGAGGTAGAGTGACACCGGAGTAAACCTCCTCTCGTTCTTCCATCATTCTTGTATGTTCTTTGCATTTGTCGTAAGGCTTTTGGAAACCCTAAATCAATCGGTTGGTCAAATTACATGGATCCTAGTTTGGGTTTTATGATTAATATTTAAATTTTTGTTGCGTTTTGAATCGCATAACCCAACACTATGGACTACACAAGGTTTCCCATTTAAGACTCTCTTCTTATCCCTCTCAGTTTCAAATTTTATAAGAAACAAGTCAAAACCATTCAACTCTTTAACAATAAAAGGATCTGTGAAGTTCCATACTTGAGATAGAGTGTGGGTGACTGTTGTTGTTGTGACTATCCTGTTGGTGTACAACTTGCCCACTAAGACCAGCTTATGTTTTTGGCTGGCTTGTTATGGAGCTTCAATCAATTCCAATGAATTAACATGTGAATTTATGTTTTCTATCTCATCGTTAATGCTCTGGCTTGTTATGGAGCTTTAGTCAATTCCAATGAAGTAACATGTGAATTTATGTTTTCTGTCTCATCTTTAATGCTCTGGCTGTTCTCCGTGGTTATTCTGTGAGGCTGCATTTACTGTGGATATAGAAAAGGAAGCACTACTTATTGATGAACTATAAAAACTATAAGCTTCACTAGAGTTGAGACCCTAGGTAGCGCCATTTCATCTGTGCTCATACCCATAGTTGAATCTTCTCATTGAATCTTGTAGTGATTTCCAAATATGAAGGTTTTTGAGGCATTATATATGGATTGAAAAAAATTAAATTTTGTAGCGCCACCTTCCAGCAAATGCTAAATGACTCAATGTGTACCTGAAGTTGACAAAAACTGGCGGTATAATCGGAATGAGAAACTGTACACGACCCAAGGTGCACCTTAAGTTAACAAGACTTTACCCGTCTTTGGAATGAGAAATGAGCAGCATTTGTAAATCCAAGACAACTACATTCAATTAGGAGCTCCAGATTGGCTTAGAGGGTAAACAAATCGTTTAGGATTGTACTAAAGGCAATGTCTTGACATCCAAATGTTGGCAGGAAATAAAAACACCAAGACAACAGAAACCACCATTGTACTATCAAGCAAAAAGAAGGATTTGCTGTAAGGTAAAAAAAATAGAAATGGGGCAGGATGGGAACTGTTTAACTTAAACCCCAAAGAGCGGACACACATCTGCAGTTGACAGGGGACATCAATCAATCAAGTTAGCACATTCTAAACTGATCAAATAATTCCAACCGTGACTTTTTGGTCTTGCAACGCAAAATTCACCTTAAGATATGAAACTGAAACAAAATTGTCACTCTGCATATCATAATCCTTAACTTCCAAATAGTATGAAATAAAGTCAATGCTGCATTAACCCTAAAAGTATTGCTTCTGACATAAGGCTCAAAGCACATTGTTACAATCATATTGATAGGGAACTCAGTTTTCTAAACAAACTAAACAGGGCCAAAACAAGTAGCGCAAAGTATCAGACATTTACGAATCTGCAATTGTTACTTCCACCTCAACATCAGGTTCAATAGTAATGGAAGTGATCTGCTTCACCACATCAGGGGAACTGAAAAGATCAATAACACGCTTGTGAACACGGAGCTCAAATCTGTCCCATGTATTGGTTCCTGAAACAGAAATTAGAGACCAATTAAGCACCACACAACAATCTCCACAGCACCAACCAACTTCGAAACTTACAAAGAGCATGTACAGAAACATTAACCAAAAAAAACAGTGAAAAATGTAGTTTTTATCAGATTTAACAGATAAAGGCAGGGACTGCTAAAATGCAACAGGGATGGGCATAAATGACTACAGAGGTTAGATATTTTCTACCCCATACTACATGAAACAGCCATCTAATCTATCAATATGACATCAAAAGTATCTTTAATACCCTATACTAAAATGCCACAGACAAAGAGTAATCTGGAAAACTAAATTTAATAATTTACCACAAAGCAGTAACATAACCAAGTAATATATTTGATACACAAAATATCACAATCTAACCTCAGAATTGCCTGTGTCACACACATTATAAACCAGAATAACATTATTTCAAACCACAAAGTATGTTGTTCAGACTACGATGCAACCCATCATGTTGTTGATTTCAGATTTTAGTCAGGTATACATCAAAAGCAGCATATGAAAAAGGCAGACAGCAAAAATGAAGGCATCTGTAATACTTAACTGCTGATGACAAATTGACTAGCAACCCTAAAGTTTCAATTTTTGTTTTTCTTTTTTGAATTCCCACAATCATTCCTTCTTATAAATCATATTTACAAAGCATAAAACTAGAAGGTAACAGACAACAGTATAAAATTCGTTGCATCTATGCTCTAAGGGGGAAATACATGAGTTCTTCGAAATTCAGAAGATGAAAACAGTAGCGGGTTGAGCTTATTATAAGTAAATACCTTCACCACAAGGAGTTTTCCTAGTGGTAATGTGAAGAACCTTGGTGGGCATTCTCACTGGTCCCTTCACCCTCAATCTCTTGTCCTTAGCTCCACGTACCAAATCGGAACAAACTATCAAATAAACACATACCAATTTCAATCAATCAATCAAAAACGCAAACACAAGCAATTACAAAGCCATAGATACTACACAAAATTTAACTAAATCGGATTAATATGAAACCAAAACGAACTAAAAAAAAAAAAACACCTTTTTCGAGATTTTTGACATTTTTAGAAGAGAGAGTGATCCTGATCTTGTGAATCTCATCTACGGGCTCTTCCAATCCAGCTTTTGCCGGCTTCATTGCGCCGTATGCAGCTGCCATTTCCTCTCGATTCCTTTAACCAACGACCGCAACCGTTTAAATATGTGTAACTTTAGGGTTGGGGTTTTTATTGCTGGATTTGGCCTATTGGTTGCAAGGTTTGATTTTTTTTTTTTTCATTTTATATTTAATTCGAAAAGCATATGTCTATCCAAAGGAAATTATTTTTGAGAAAAAATTATTTTGTTATATTTTTCCAAAAAATATTTTTTGTATTACAAAGTTTAATTTTTAACTTATTTTTTATATATTTTTGCATAAGATATATATTATATTGAAAAGTGTAATTTTTAAATTATTTTCTAAAATTGGTAAATTTAAATAAAATAAATGTGATTTGATTCAAATATATAAATTTGTCTTGACATTTGAAACTTTAAAATTTTCAATTTTACCTAAATAATATTCATTATTGCTTTAAAATATTTTATAATTATAATAATTTTATTTTAAATATTAAATTTATCATTGATAATCATTTTTTTGAATTTTTCTACACCAATAATAATTATTTTAGTTCCTAAATAATAATGTTTCTATAAATGAATTTTTCACAATGAGCTTTATAGGTAATATATTGCATATTATATATGAACATGGTAGTTTACCCGCACTCCGCCACGAGAATGCTAAATTATTTAAATATCGAGAATAAAATGGAAAAAAATAATATAAAAGTTAAGCATAATAAATTAAGTATCATATATTATAGTGATATTTATTCAGCGAAAGTTTTTAAAATTAGTAAAATGCTTAGCATAAGTTTATTTTTTCTAAATTCTTAATCAGAAACCGCACTAAAGTTCACCTTTGTTGGAATCATCAATCTTGAAAATATATATATAAAAATTAGTGAAATTCAAGCGATTATTTTTAAAATATATATATATACAAAAGATGGCATAATGAACAAATATTGTGCATATTTTTTGACAAGCGATTCATCTGGAAACAGATTCACCTACAGATGACTGATCGTTATTAAAGTAACTAGCATCTCAATGTCACGATCCAAAACAGGGGTCATGACCGGCGCTAGGGAACGGGAATTCTTTCGAATCCGGAACCCGTAGCAAATCTAAAAAAATAAAATAAAAACATGCAATAATAGTAACAATATAAAATGCAGCGGAAATAAAAATCATAAATATCATAATAACAATTTCATTAACTGGATTTAATTTAAATCTCAACTCATCACATATATATAAAATCTTTTTTATACAATCCAGTTCAATTTCTTAAAATGCATCTCGCATAAATAAAATACATAATGTCTCATAATTAATTTACAACTACTGCAGTGTCTAGATTATAAAAATAAGACTCAAGTAAGCAGTTTACATAAAGAAGCCGGGGCGGAAGAAATCCGGCGTACAGGCCTGCTACTGAGGTCTGAAGATGTTGACTCTCCTGAAAAATTGTCAACGGAGGAGAGTCAGACCTTACTGAGTGAATTACTATAATATATATACATACACACTAAATGACAATGCATACAGTCAATAGTATATATATAATATGTATATATACAGGCAAATACACACAGATGCAGTAAAAATCATTTTTTATATATTTTTATTGAAAATCATCGTTTATGAAGGATCACATAGAACCCTAGAATATCACAACCTCGAAAATAGTGTTAGACAACACTCTAGCCATACAGGCTCACTTATTCCAAAATATATCCACTTAATCCATTTGGACAGTAGACTGGCCCCGAGACACTAAGTCAACCGAGCTCCAGCAGTCTGACTGCCAGTGTGATTGGCCCCGAGACACTTGGTCAACCAAGCTCCAGCAATCACACCCAATCACATCTCACACATCAAATAATTATAACCAATCAATATCCACAAATAGGTTAGTAGTATAGCCTAAATACTATAGGCGTACCGGTACGTACTCGGTCCTAGTGCTGCCCACTAGGTAGCACGTTCTATCGATATCCTTCATTAATGAATATAAAACATTCATTCACAAATAAATGATGCATGAATTTAAATAAAATAACAACATAAACCATATATATACCGAAAATATACCAAAAGTAAACCAGGTATATTTCGAGTATATATACGTCAAATAAATCCAGTTAAATTACAAAATAAACTAAAGATACATTTAAAAACATTTTAAACACAGTTCATTAATAAAACATGCATATAATTTAATATATACCAAAAATAAACCAAAAATATACTTAAATACAAATTACATTATTTATGCAATTTAATCAAAATAAAACGTATATTTCTAAAATCATGCATCCTAAGGCATATATATATAGTATAGTAACTCACCCTAGTGCGCTCCACGAGACGGTTCGACGGGCCTGGTCCACTAACCCTCGGTCTTGGCGTAACTAAACAAGCAATAAATAATAGACATTAGAATAAACCTAACAGAAATCCTAGAATTCGATCTAGAGTATTAAACATAGAATCAAAATTAGGGTTCGACCGGATATCACGTTTTACGAGAATTCTATCAAAAATTCGACAGAACCTCCCCTATAAAACGAACATCTCTCTACTCAAAGAGTAGAGCCAACCCTGCAAAGAAATACACTTCGAAAAACTACACAGAGCACAATCAAAATCCCACGGTCGGACTCCAAACTACAGTCCACCGACCGGGGTCCACAATCACAGAATAATTCCAGAAATATCAAAAAAATATCCTTATATCATATAAATACATTTTATAGGTAGAAATTACATAATTAACCCTAAAACACAGTAAAAACCAATAAAAACTCATTTTATTAGTAAAACCGTATATTATATATATAATTGAAAATAATTCACGAAAAATAGTTTTAATTAGTTAAAAATACTAAATAATTTGTAGAAATCATTTTTATACCTTAAACAACTATTAAAACTAATTAAATTACATTTTTTATCCAATTTTGTGTAAAATTACCAAAATACCCTTATATATATAAATATACTATAATTACTTCAAAAATTCACCAAAAATAGTATAATTATCCAAAAATTAATTTTCTCAACATATTTATCAATAATATCAATAATTAAACTCAATTAACCAATTAAATTCAATTAAAAACATAATTAACCCTAATTTCCCAAATTTACATAAACTTCAATAATTCAAAATAAATACCTAGAAATTCATAAAAATTCCAATTAAATTCCTATAATTCATTTCAACACCTAATTTAACCATAAAACACAATTTCATAATTTAAATAATTAATTTCCGAAAATTAGAAAATAATATTAAAATATTCAAAAATATCCAAAAATCCAAACAATCTCCAAAAATTCCACAAAAATTCATACATGTAGATTAAGCTACTAGGAACAACATTTATGAAGGGAGTTTCCATGAATCAATCAATTCGAAGCTCAAAAAAATCAAAAACCCTAATATGGCCGAATTGAAAAATTCGAAACCTAAGCAAATCTAGACCATTTAAGCTCAAACCAAAGCTAGAATCACGCTCATCAGAGCTCAAGGAGAAGAAAGAGACTGGCGATGTCGAAAATGGTGGCCGGAATCGTCATCGACAGCGAGGAGAAGAAATTTCTGCCAAATGAAGAAAAGAGGCTGCCGGCGCTGGGGAAGGAGGCTGCTGGCGGCAGGGGGACGGCTGGGAACGGCGGTGGCAAGCCGGGAGGCACACTGACAGTAGGTGATCGGCATGATAGACGGTGGTTGGTGGTGAGGGATGGTCGGGCACGCGGGGAAGGAAGAAAAAGAAGAAGAAAAAGAAAAAGAAAGAAAAGAAAAAGAAAAAGAAAAAAAATAATAAAATAATATGTACATATTAAAAATATGGTGTATAAATAAAATATGTGGGAAAAATACACACCACATATTATTATATTAATTTAAATAAACACTTAATAATAAATGATAAAATATTAGGGTAATATATATTAAACCCTAATTAAATAAATATCGCACACATACACGGTGTTTAGTAATTTAAAAATATGTATGAGTTCATGCAAGTCCGAAAATATATTTAAAATAATTAATAATAAATTATTTACGTGAAAATTTCCCTGAAAATGAAAGTCCCGGGAAAATTTTACGTAAAGCACTGTAAATAATACACAATAATTAAAATAGGTTTTAAATACATATCAACTCGTAAAAATATAATAGTATATATACAAAAATTATTAACACTGCATATCCCGGTATAGTGTAAAAATATTTTAAAAACACGGGATATTACAGTCTTCCCCCCTTACAAGAATTCGTCCCCGAATTCCAGAAAGAAAAGACTACAGAATCAGGAAGGAAAGAGATACGGGTAAGAAGCTCGCATCTCAGCTTCAATCTTCCACGTATGCTCCTCAACTCTGTCGCTACACCACAGAACCTTGACCATCGGAATCTGCTTCGATCGCAACCGTCAAACTTGATAATCTACGATCGCCACAGGTTCTTCCACAAACGTCAAATCTTTGCTCACTTCTACACTGTCAAGCTGCAACACGTGTGAAGGGTCTGAGATATACTTCCTCAACATCGAGATATGAAATATTGGATGCACTTGTGACATACTCGGAGGCAAATCCAACCGATATGCAACAGTGTCAACTCTCTCCAGAATCTCAAACGGTCCAATATATCTCGGTACTAACTTACCCTTCCTGCCAAATCTCATCACACCCTTCATCGGAGATATCTTCAGAAAAACGAAATCTCCAACCTGAAACTCCACATCTCTGTGCCTAGGATCCGCATAACTCTTCTGCCTACTAACTGCGGTCTCTAATCTTCGCTTGATTACGGTGACTTTCTCTGCAGCATCCTGAACCATCTCAGGTCCAGTCAAAGCTCTCTCACCAATCTCATCCCAACTCAAAAGGGATCTACACTTCCTTCCATACAACGCCTCATATGGTGCCATGCCAATACTGCTATGGTAGCTATTATTATATGCAAACTCAACGAGCGGCAAATGATCATCCTAGCTACCTCCCAAATCCAGGACACACATCCTCAACATATCTTCCAGTGTCTAGATCGTCCTCTCAGACTGACCATCTGTCTGAGGATGAAAAGCAGTACTGAAATCCAACCTAGTGCCCATCGCTTCCTGCAACTTCTGCCAAAAACGAGAAGTAAACACCGAACCTCTATCTGACACAATGGACACAGGTACTCCATGAAGGCATACGATATGCTTCACATACAACTTCGCCAATCTAGCAACTGAATAGGTGGCTTTCACAGGTAGGAAATGTGCAGACTTCGTCAACCTGTCTACAATCACCCAAATGGAGTCGTATCCATCCTTCGAATGAGGTAAACCTACCACAAAATCCATAGCTATCCTTTCCCACTTCCACTAGGGAATAGGAAGAGGCTGAAGCTTCCCAGAAGGCTTCTGATGTTCGGCTTTCACTTGTTGACATGTTATTCACTTAGCAACATAATCAGCGACATCCTTCTTCAATCCGTCCCACCAGTATAAATCTCTGATACTGTGGTACATCTTAGTAACACCTGGATGTACGCTGTAGGCTGTAGAATGTGCTTCCTCTAAAATCTCCTCTCTCAAGTCATCCACATCAGGAACACACAATCTACCACTGATCCACAACACACCATCATCATCGAGTGTGAAATCAATGAACTTCCCTGCTCTGACATTCTCTGCAAGCTCTTCTAGAATAGGATCTCGGCTCTGAGCTGCTTTAATCCTATCCCTCAGTGCAGATCGTACTTTAAACTGAGCGAGCAGTCCACCTGATCTACTTATCTTCATCATCAGACCTTGATCCACCAACAACTGTAATTCCTGGATCAATGGTCTCCTCTCAACACTGATGTGAGCAAGACTGCCTGAGGACTTCCTACTCAAGGCACCTGCTACCATGTTAGCTTTACCCGGATGATATAAAATCTCACAGTCATAATCCTTCAACAATTCCAACCATCTCATCTGCCTCATATTCAAATCTCTCTGCTGGAAAATGTACTTAAGGCTCTTGTGATCAGTAAATATCTCACAAGTCACCCTGTACAAATAATGTCTCTAAATCTTCAAAGCAAAGATCACTACAGCCATTTCAAGGTCATATGTAGGATAGTTCTGCTCATGCTTCTTCAACTACCTCGAAGCATAGGCTATCACCCTTCCATTCTGCATCAACACACAACCAAGGCCAATTCTAAAGGCATCACAATAAACTGTAAACTTATCCACACTATTAGGCAAAGCTAATACTGGCGCTGTGGTCAATTTCTCCTTCAATAACTGAAAACTATTCTCACAAGCTTCTGACCACTTGAATCTAACATTCTTATGAGTCAAGTGAGTCATAGGGGCTGCTATTCTGGAAAAATCCTACACAAACCACCTATAATACCCGGCTAAACCTAGAAAACTCCGAATCTCAGTAACATAAGTTGGTCTAGGCCATTCTGACACTGCTTTAATCTTTTATGGATCAACTTGGATACCTTCTTTAGACACTACGTGTCCAAGAAAAGAAACACTCTCCATCCAGAAATCACACTTCGAGAATTTAGCATAAAGCTGATGATCTCTCAGTGTCTATAGTACAATCCTTAAGTGATATACATGCTCCTCCATACTCCTCGAATATACCAGTATATCATCAATGAAGACTACCATAAACTGATCCACATATGGTCTGAATACCCTGTTCATTAGGTCCATAAAAGCTGCTGGTGCATTAGTCAAACCAAAAGACATCACCAGAAACTCATAATGGCCATATCGAGTGCGGAATGTTGTCTTAGGAATATCAGCTTCACTAATCCGCAGTTGATGATAACCTGACCTCAAGTCAACCTTAGAAAAGAACTGTGCACCCTATAGATGATCAAACAAGTCATCTATCCTCGGGAGAGGATACTTGTTCTTCACTGTCACTTTATTCAATTCTCTGTAGTCAATGCACAGTCTTAGGGTACCATCCTTCTTCTTCACAAACAGGACTGGTGCACCCCAAGGAGAAATACTAGGTCTGATAAAACCTTTATCCAATAACTCTTGCAACTGCTCCTTCAACTCTTTCAACTCTGTAGGAGCCATACGATAGGTTGGCATAGATATAGGAGTAGTACTTGGAACCACATCTATACAGAACTCAATCTCTCTATGAGGTGGTAAACCTGGCAACTCCTCAGGAAAAACATTAGGAAACTCACAAGCAATAGGAACATCTGTGAGTGACAACTTCTCCACTGAAGTATCCCTGACCAATGCCAAATATCCCTGACAACCTTTCTTCAATAACTTCCTAGCTGTAATAGCAGAAATAAGATTCTGAGGTGCTGCACTCCTATCACCCACAAACTTAAAATCTTCTTCACTAGAAATTCTAAAAGTCACCTCTTTATTCTTGTAATCTACCACGGCATAGTGTTGAGATAACCAATCCATTCCCAAAATAACATCGAACTCGATCACATCCAATAAAATCAAATCAGCGGGTAATTTTCTATCTCCCACAAGAACTGGACAACCAGAAAGAACAATATCGGTGTCCAAGGAATCGCTCAGAGGAGTGGCAACAGACAAAGGAAAAGCCATCTTCGAAGCTTGGCAACAAGATTTAGAAGCAAAAATGGGAGAAACAAACGAATGCGTGGCACCCGGGTCAAACAAAATCCATGCATCCAGGTAACAAATAGAAACAATACCTGCCACGACTGCATTAGATGCCTGAGCATCTTGCTGAGTAAGATGGAAGACTCTGGCCTGACCTCGACCTCCCTATTGACTAGTAGGAGCCTGGCCAACACCTCTGGCACCTCCTCTAGTACCTCTACCACGACTCTGTTGTGGAACTCTGATGCTGGGCTGGTGGTAATTGAAATGGCACGGGTGCAACACTAGCAATCGACTGCTGTGGGAATCGTGGAATCTGCGACTGCTGATACTCGAAATAAGGACACGATCTGGCAAAATGCCCTGTCTGCCCACATCTGAAGCATGTCAGTGGTGTCAGATAACACGGTCCTTGATGGACTATACCATAAGTCTGACAAACGCTGGTTGCTGATCCAGAACTACGACCACTGCTGCTGCTCGAAGCACCTGACCCGAATCTGAACGATCTACGCTGACCTCCACGGCCATGTCTACTGCTCCGATGCACTTACTGCTGCTGTCTCTGACTCTGCTGAGTTGGACCTCGCTGCTAACTACTCGATCCAACATGAAAACTAGAGTACGGAGTAGCCTGCAATCCACTCGACTGAACTCCTAGCTGGTAATAATCAGGCATCGCTCCCTACCTAACTAGCCTCAGCTCAATCTCCTTGGCTAACTCAATCACAGACTCCAGAGTAAGTCCTGCTGTAGGCATACCAGCAAAAGCTGAACCCAAACCAGTAACGTTTGTAGTGACTGTAAAATACTGATCTTGCATCAGATCCTCAGCATATCTACCCAGACGAAGAAACTCTTGGGTATACTCCTCTACAGATCGATCTCCACGAGAAATACTGGTCAAACGAAGACGATAGCTCAAACGAAGAGGCTCTGGATAGAATCTCCTCATAAATCGCTCATGAAATTGAGCCCACGTCATCATCATCATATAGGGCTGGATCATCTGAATGAACCAATCTAGGGTTGGTCCCTCGACAGACAACTCGACAATCATAATCCACTGTTACTCGGTATGAGCAGTCCGAGTCCTAGTCTCAATCGCATGCAGAAAATCTAATGGATCGGAAGTACCATCAAAAGCAATCCTGCCAACTCGGGCATAGAATAAAGCTGCCTTAGGGTCAGACATACCCTGCTGATAGGTAGGCTGAACAGGCTGAACGACTGGAGGAACAGGAACATCCTAAAACTCAGGCTCAACAGGCTCCTCGTCCTGTAACTCTCTCTGCCTACGGCGACCTGCCGCTCCTCGAGGTCTACCTCTGCCATGACCTCTACGTCTAACTGGCTACTCAGAAGGCAAAACCTCATCCTGAAAAAGACTCATCATCCTCGGCCTCAACGACCGGTGGAGCGACATGCGCTCGCCTCCTCATTCTGAAAAGACAAACGGAAAGATTTAGACAAAACAGACAACGAAGGAATAACACTGAAAACTACAGCAAGGAATACTTATCAAGACATACTCGAACCTAATTCACTGCAGTAGTTCAACAGAAAACACAACTTTAAAATTAGGACCACGACTCACAAAACTAAGCCCTGACACAGAACTCCGCTCTGATACCAACTTTGTCACGACCCAAAATAGGGGCCATGACCGGCGCTAGGGAACGAGAATTCTTTCGAATCCGGAACCCGTAGCAAGCCTAAAAAAATAAAATAAAAACATGCAATAATAATAACAATATAAAATGCAGTGGAAATAAAAATCATAAATATCATAATAACAATTTCATTAACTGGATTTAATTTAAATCTCAACTTATCACATATATATAAAATCTTTTTTATACAATCCAGTTCAATTTCTTAAAATGCATCTCACATAAATAAAATACATAATGTCTCATAATTAATTTACAACTACTGCAGTGTCTAGATTATAAAAATAAGACTCAAGTAAGCAGTTTACATAAAGAAGCCGGGGCGGAAGAAATCCGGTGTACAGGGTTGCTACTGAGGTCTGAAGATGTTGACTCTCCTGAAAAATTATCAACAGAGGTGAGTCAGACCTCACTGAGTGAATTACTATAATATATATACATACACACTAAATGACAATGCATACAGTCAATAGTATATATCTAATATGTATATATGCAGGCAAATACACACAGATGCAGTAAAAATCATTTTTTATATATTTTTATTGAAAATCATCATTTATGAAGGATCACATTGAACCTTAGAATATCGCAACCTTGAAAATAGTGTTAGACAATACTCTAGCCATACAGGCTCACTTATTCCAAAATATATCCACTTAATCCATTTGGACAGTAGACTGGCCCCGAGACACTAAGTCAACCGAGCTCTACCAGTCTGATTGCCAGTGTGATTGGCCCCGAGACACTTGGTCAACCGAGCTCCAGCAATCACACCCAATCACATCTCACACATCAAATAATCATAACCAATCAATATCCACAAATAGGTTAGTAGTATAGCCTAAATACTATAGGCGTACCGGTACGTACTCGGTCCTAGTGCTGCCCACTAGGTAGCACGTTCTATCGATATCCTTCATTAATGAATATAAAACATTCATTCACAAATAAATGATGCATGAATTTAAATAAAATAACAACATAAACCATATATATACCGGAAATATACCAAAAGTAAAGCAGGTATATTTCAAGTATATATACATCAAATAAATCCAGTTAAATTACAAAATAAACTAAAGATACATTTAAAAACATTTTAAACATAGTTCATTATTAGAACATGCATATAATTTAATATATACCAAAAATATACTTAAATACAAATTACATTATTTATGCAATTTAATCAAAATAAAACGTATATTTCTAAAATCATGCATCCTAAGGCATATATATATAGTATAGTAACTCACCCTAGTGCGCTCCACGAGACGGGTCCGACGGGCCTGGTCCACTAGCCCTCAGTCTCAGCGCAACTAAACAAGCAATAAATAATAGACATCAGAATAAACCTAATAGAAATCCTAGAATTCGATCTAGAGTATTAAACATAGAATCGAAATTAGGGTTCGACCGGATATCACGTTTTACAAGAATTCTACCAAAAATTCGGCAGAACCTCTCTTGTAAAATGGACATCTCTCTACTCAAAGAGTAGAGTCGACCCTGCAACGAAATACACTTCGAAAAACTACACAGAGCACAATCAAAATCCCACGGTCAGACTCCAAACTACAGTCCACCGATCGGGGTCCACAATCACAGAATAATTCCAGAAATACCAAAAAAATATCCCTATATCATAGAAATACATTTTATAGGTAGAAATTACATAATTAACCTTAAAACACAGTAAAAACCGTATATTATATATATAATTAAAAATAATTCACGAAAAATAGTTTTAATTAGTCAAAAATACTAAATAATTTGTAGAAATCATTTTTATACCTTAAATAACTATTAAAACTAATTAAATTACATTTTTTAGCCAATTTTATGTAAAATTACCAAAATGCCCTTATATATATAAATATACTATAATTACTTCAAAAATTCACCAAAAATAGTATAATTATCCAAAAATTAATTTTCTCAACATATTTATCAATAATATCAATAATTAAACTCAATTAACCAATTAAATTCAATTAGAAACATAATTAACCCTAATTTCCCAAATTTACATAAACTTCAATAATTCAAAATAAATACTTAGAAATTCATAAAAATTCCAAATAAATTCATATAATTCATTTCAACACCTAATTTAACCATAAAACACAATTTCATAATTTAAATAATTAATTTCCGAAAATTAGAAAATAATATTAAAATATTCAAAAATACCCAAAAATGCAAACAATCTCCAAAAATTCCACAAAAATTCATACATGTAGATTAAGCTACTAGGAACAATATTTGTGAAGGGAGTTTCCATGAATCAATCAATTCAAAGCTCAAAAAAATCAAAAACCCTAATATGGCCGAATTGAAAAATTCAAAACCTAAGCAAATCTAGACCATTTAAGCTCAAACCAAAGCTAGAATCACACTCACCGGAGCTCAAGGAGAAGAAAGAGACTAGCGGTGTCGAAAATGGTGGCCGGAATCGTCATCGACGGCGAGGAGAAGAAATTTCGACCAAATGAAGAAAAGAGGCTGCCGACGTCGGGGAAGGAGGCTGCTGGCGGCAGGGGACGGCTGGGAACGGCGGTGGCAAGCTGGGAGGCACACCGACGGCAGGTGATCGACGTGACAGACGGTGGTTGGTGGTGAGGGGTGGTCGAGCGCGCGGGGAAGGAAGAAGAAAAAGAAAGAAAAGAAAAAGAAAAGAAAAAGAAAAAAAATAATAAAATAATATGTACATATTAAAAATATGGTGTATAAATAAAATATGTGGGAAAAATACACACCACATATTATTATATTAATTTAAATAAACACTTAATAATAAAATGATAAAATATTAGGGTAATATATATTAAACCCTAATTAAATAAATATCGCACACATACACGGTGTTTAGTAATTTAAAAATATGTATGAGTTCATGCAAGTCCGAAAATATATTTAAAATAATTAATAATAAATTATTTACGTGAAAATTTCCCCGAAAATGAAAGTCCCGGGAAAATTTTACGTAAAGCACTGTAAATAATACACAATAATTAAAATAGGTTTTAAATACATATCAACTCGTAAAAATATCATAGTATATATACAAAAATTATTAACACTGTATGTCCCGGTACAGTGTAAAAATATTTTAAAAACACGAGATATTACACTCAATAACATGTGACTCCCCCGATGCACTATCGATATGACTTCCCCCACTGCTTGAAAAATCTTGGGATCTTTTGGATGATCCACTTGATGTAGAAAAAACAAGCCTGTGAAGTAGGGTAGTGCTTGTGGAATCACCCTTTAATTTTTCTCGCTTTATATGAACACCAATACAATCATCATGAAATATATGCACAACCTTAAAAGAAAGATCATATGGATCCTCTATCTTGTTGCTGATGAAAACTTGAAAAATTCTAATAAGTCCATAAATATGCGTCATCAAAGGTGGAATGGACATATGATCCTTGTAACTATTTGCCAATGTGTTGGCAAGCAATCCGATCAGGTCAACAGCTAATCGTCCAAAAATTTAAAAAAATGTTGTTTCAATAGCATTTTCAACGGTTGCTTTCAACTTATAACTAAAATTTTAAAAAAACACAAATTACAAAAGGCAATAAGATTTTTTTAAATTTTTTTTATAAAATTTATTATCTTAAAAAAAAGTATATTATTACCAATGTATAGGAGGATTGTGAAGGACTCCGCAATTATTGAACCACATCTGTTCATTATAATTTTAAACACTCTTTTTTTATTGTGGGCATGCCTTATACCACCAATTGTTTGTGGCGTCGACGCTCTTGATTGATGCCTTGCACATGAATTTAATGTCCTACAAAAAAACTGTATTAGTCCATTTGAATTGTCATGTAATATATATAATTAAATAACATAATTTTAAAAAATGTTGTTCACCTTGTTCGAGTGAATATCAAGTGATAGAAGTTTAGCAATTGTGCAACAATTTGTTCCTTTGTCCACATCAATATTTTTAGAAGAATAAATTTCAACATTAAGTCTCAATATCCTCTGAAAAGGCTAATGAAGACTAAAAAAATAGGATCAAGAATTAAAAAAATTCAGGAAATAATTTTTAAAAAACTATATACTCATAACGAAGTAATCTAACTTTCTTTCATGAAAATAATTTCAGGAATGTTAAGATCAATCAAAAACCTTGTCGTTGACATGTTGTTAACTGCAATTTCATTTGTAGAGTTATGAAAAAAACATATATTGTTAGATTGAATTTAAATTAACATAATGTGTTTTTAAAAACATTCATGGAAAAAAATACCATTAAATTTTTTCGCTATCATTGAAAGGAATGTAACAATAATAGGACCATGATGATCTGCATGAAGAATGTCATCATCTAGAAACATTTCGATAGTCTTATCCCATAGCGCTATGTCCAATTTACCATTCTTGTATACAATATTTGAAAAAAAAAATCAATACAAATAAAAAAATAGTATAAAGAAAAACTTGTTACTTGATTAGGTATGCATACTCAGCATTTTTTATTTCGATCCTTTTTTTTTTTTGGAAATTTGATCAGCGATGTAGATCTCCTTAAATTTTTCAATCGATATAACTTGTCTGAATATTTCTATACATATAAATGTAATGCCATCAACAACAAAAGTTTTTTTAAAAGCTAATGTATTAAAGATGTGAAAAAATGTTTGTCTTTTTAACTATGTTTTATAATATGATTTATTAGTACCATTATAAATACCTGTTAAAAAAGTTTTATTGCCAACCCTAGAGCAAACATCTTCAAAACCAAGAAACTCGAATTTGTCGAAAGGTATCTGATCATCTTCATCTAAGACACGCAGAAAGGTATTGTAAAGTAGCTTAATGCGATATGAATGATGATTGACTTTATAACTTGATTGTGCAGGTATAATTATAAAAAGCCAAACATATGGTACATCTTTCCTTCAACCAGCATCCATCTAAAATGATCAATCAAATGTATTGGTATTGTTCCTTGCATTATGTTTGCTAGGAAAAAATGACATTTTTTTTATAACAAATAGATTTTTAAAAGAATATGTAAAAAAAATCATAATACACCTTCTTCGAGCATTAAAAACTCTAAACTCTATGTCTCGTCAAAACTGCTAATGTTTGCAAACTCCTAAATGCGAGCTATCCAGACTTTTATTCAAATATTTTATGATGTATTATCAACTTAGATAGCGTTGTGTAAGACATGATGATGAGTTGATTGTGGATAAAAGAAATAAAAAAATTGAATAAAGCAATTGAACAAAAAATATAAAAATATTAGAGCATGCTTCAAGGTGGGGAAAACAAATAAAAATAGTAAATAACATATATCACAAATGTAATACCCTATATATTTATTTAAATAAAGGGATTTTAAATAGTGTTACTAATAAGTACTTTTACATTATATTATATTACATTTATGTTAATATTAATTTTTAGGGTTATTAATTTATGTGAGTATTATTTGTTTATTTTCTAGAATTTCATTGTCTATTATTATCATTATTATTATTATTGTTATTTAAAATGATATTAAATTTTAAGGCTATGCATGTGTACCTATAGATAAATATACATATATGTATGCATATTGGTAGGTTGTATAATATATATATATATGCATGTATATGTCTATACATATGTAAACATATATATGTATGTGTACATCTATATGTCATACATATATATCTTTATAAGCTATAGTATAAAGTGGATTTATATATATATATATATATATACATACACTCATCAACACATCAAAACACACACCAACTCCCTGATTTCTGTCTGCCCCCATCCTCACCAGCCCTCTCAGCTGCTGCTGGTTCTGTTTCTTCTTCTTCTTCTTCTTCTTCTCTTCTCGCCTGGCAGCTGCTCCCCTCTACCTCGCGCAGCAGCTTCTTCCTTTCCTCGCGCAGCAGCAGCCCTGCGTCTCGTCTGCACAGCTTCATCGCTCGGTGGTGCCATCTCCTGGAAGTGTCCACCAGCCCTTCGCCTCCATGTGAGCAGCCTCATCTTCCCCATCTTCACCGACGGCAGCAAGTCCTTCCCCTGCTCTGTTTCCGCTGCTTGATGGTGAGAGATGCTCACCTGTTTTCTTTCTTTTCTCCCTTCAATTTTCTGCTTGATCTTGACAATTCTAGGATGATTAGTGTTGGTTAGCATGTATTTGAGTTGATTTAAATTTTCTTGGATTTGTGGTAGTTAAATTGAATTTACAGAAATTTAGTTAATGTTCATTTGGTTATTTAGATAGTTATTTAGCTATAATTAGCAATTAGGGAGATTATTATTGATTATTTTTGAGCAAATAAAATTTATTGAGATTTTAGGTGATTATTTTGATTTTTAATGAATTTTGGAATTTTCGGGAATTAATCATATAAAATAGAAAATAATAATGTTAATTGACATTTTGGTGATATTAAGTGTTGAAATTAAGTTTAGGGTAGAGTAGATAATTTTAAGAAGATTATACAAATTTTCTAGGAATTTTTATGCTTTATGTCAAAATATAATAATTAGACTAATTTTGAAACTTTGGGTTAAATAGGTAATGAAATTTGATAAATGAGGTTATTAGTGAATAATATGAATTTTAGAACTCAAATCATAATTTTTGAGATTTTTATACTATTTTTATAACTATAGTTAAGTTTATGCCAAATTTGATTTTTGGGGTAAATAATATTTTTGGGAGGAAATTGTTGGTTAATTAAATGTTTTAATTACATTAAGAAAATGTATTTTGAGAAAATGAATTTTTGACATGATTAAATAATTTTTAGGAATTATTTTCAGTATTAAAAACTCATTATGTAAATTATGTATTTTAGGGGGGTAAAAATGTAATTTTACACTAAATATGATAAATATATATATATTTTAATTAGTTTTATTAATAATTAAAGGGTTTAGATAATTTTTATAAATTAATTGACATGATTTCCTAATTAATGTAAATTTTGAATATCAAGTTCCTAATATATATATATATACATATAATACAAATTTAATTTGCTCAATTTTGAATAATGGAGATTTTGTATAATCTTATCTATTCTAATATGTATGAATGTGATATGTATTTAAGAAACACATATTATTAAATTGTGATATTTTATTTGAGTTGTGATCTCGGTCGGGGCAAATTGTATTTTGGGAGCCCGACTCGAGTGTGGATGGTTTTGGAAATTAGAGGTGCATTTTCTATGCAGGTCTGGCTCTACCTTTGGTAGAGAGATGTCCGTTTTACAGAGGAGACTCTGCCGAAATTCAGTAGATTTTCTCGTAAAACGTGATATCCGTAGAAAAATGTCTACCGTTAATTAGGTTAAATCCTGTCTGTCGAGTCAGTTTGGAATTTCATTGATTTGTTGATTTTTGGTTTCGGTTTCCATAGTCATATTTTAAAGGTCGATTATTATTTTCCTTTAGATCATTTCGGAGCAGAAGCCGTGAGGCCGAGGCAGACGCGTGGTCGTCAGCCTTCACATTCATCCTGTAAGTCAGTAGAACGATCTGTGCGTGTGTTTATGTAAAAATGCATGCGCCCATATTTTATTACATTGATTACATGATTTATTTAATTTAATGCTATTATTTAAGATTTAAACGCATTTTATTTATTTAAAATCGATTTCGAGAAATTTTGGTAGAACGGGCTACCTGGTGGGCTTCACCAGGACTATGTGCACATGGTAGAGATTGAGAGATGGATCCGATATATATATGATTGGTGAATGCTAAACTGGGACAGGTGCCTCGGTGGAAGCCTTTGCTCTCGGGGACCGCCAGTGATTTGTAAGGTTAAATTGGACTGGGATGGGTGCCTCGGTTGATGCCTTAGCTCTCGGGGACCGCCAGATCCATATATTTGGATTAAGTGAATGACTACGGCTTGGTGCCTCGGTTGATGCCCTTGCTCTCGGGGACCGATAGTCTAGTTGGAATAAGTGGGCCCAGTTGGCCATTTAGACTTGGGTCTAGGGTTCTACCGAGATTTTTCCAAAAGCTATACTTATATATGTATTATAAAATATTTTCACTATAAATATATGTAGTTTTCAAAAAAAAAAGGGGTGTTCAAACCGTACAGCTCTTTTATTGACTTACTCAGTGAGGTCTGATTCCCCTCAATTTATTTTTCAAGAGCTTGGGAGTTCGACCTCAGACTACCTCTACGCCGGATTTCTTCTTCACCGGCTATTTTACGTAGGTCATTATAAGCTGTACTGTGTATTAATCTAGGATGCTGCAGTAGTATATGTATTGAGAATTTGTATGGTTTAACCAAATTATGTAGTTTATCTGTACGAAATACATTTATGTATATGATGTAAACTCAATTTATAATATGAGATGTTGAATCGTATTTTTATTAAACTGTTAAATTTGTGTAATTTGAGAAAAATCAGTTTGATAATATGTTCTATTTTTAATTAAAGTAAAGATATAAATGGTTTTATTTTTCTTTTCCTTTAAGCTTACTACGGGTTTCGGTGGCCTTATGCCTACCCATTCCCTAGTGCCGGTCACGTGCCCTAGGGTTTGGGTCGTGACAACAAAGCAAAGAAAAAGTAAAAAGAATTCATGCTATAACAATAGTTGAAAAATGAACAATAATATCATCAAAAATTTCTTGATACACAATATTTCTAGTATGTTGAATACATTCATCATATGCATGAATATTTTGTTTATTTATCAATATTTTAATTCCATTGGAAGAAGTAACTCTAGAAAGTGTGATATATAATTGACCCTGTGTAAAGACATGGTCATGCAGATATAAGCTGACTCATTCAAGCATCTGACCCTGACTTTTATTTATTATCATGCAATGACAGACTCTGACTAGGAATTGTCATCTGTTCAATATAAACAACCATTTATTATCATGATATGTTAAAACAATTCTAGGTATAATAACCTTTGTTTCATAATAAGAACTCATTCAAATAATTGCTTCCATAATTTTAACTCCTAATTCGACAACCATTAGTCAAGTACCATAACAAAGACCGATACTTGGATTTATATTAAGAAGAAGCATAATTGGAGTATTTTTTTTTAGTTGCAATTCATGTTGAGGGAATCCATTAAAATTAAGTGAATTAAATATTTGATTGGATAAAGAACATCTAATTCATCACCCCGAAAGATGTTTTGCAAATTGAATATAAGCTATAGTTAATTTTTTTCATCTTCACATACTAAATCCAACATTTCTTTATTTATAATATCAACAATGTCATTTGTAGGAGTTACAATCCTTTTATTTTTATATATGAATGATCATAATATTTAGTTTTAAAGTTAGGATACATTCGTCAATTATCGAATTAATTGGATTATCAAAGTTTTTTATAATTAAATTATCAAGTATTTTAATAAAATCCACGTCATCATTATATGTTCCAATGCTAACATTTTTAGCCATCCCATCACTGACAGATAAAAGTCATTATGAAAATTTTAAAAGTCATTGACTTTATAAGAAGACATATTCGAAGATATCAAACGCATATTGGTGGTTAATTTATAAACTTTAAATAATTTCCACAAATGTGAATGTGTAATTGAAGTATTAATAATGTCTTGTTTATTAATTCTTAAAACAACAAGAAGGATTTGATGGAAAATCATTGCCAAATATAACAGTCTTTCAACCAAAAGGTTTCGTTTCCCTATCAGCTTCAAAAATAGATAATATATCTTTTAGAGTTCTATCAATTGCTTCAAAATAGTACCTATGGGCCATAAGTTCTTCATCCCAAATTATCAATTTAGGTTCTTTACTCAATCAAGCTAATTGTGTTCCTTTTTTTTTTATTAATTTGACATGTTGAATGCTCATTAATATCTAAAGGTATTTTAAATCTAGAATGAGTCGTTCAACCACCGAATAATAATAAAGATGCAATGTAAGATGAAGCGATAACTAAAAAAATCATGCCATTAGCTCTTAAAATAATATAATAGTATCATATAAATATGTCTTTCCTATACCACCATAGCTGTAAACAAAAAATTAACCTTCAATTCTACGAATTACAGCATTAAATAACATTGTCGTAAATTGTTGTTAATAGTTTAAAGAACATAAACGATTAACATGTGAAAAAGTCCTAGGGGGTGAATAAGACTATCGAATAATAATAAGAAATTAAAAAGATTTGAATAAGAATTAAGAGGAATACTGAGAAGGAGGAATGATGAACACAAGAATTTAAGGAGTTCGGATTCTCAATAATCCTATATCTCTACCTAACTTATCGCCAAGTCAGGATTTTGAATCACCACAATCAATTTCCTTAGATTGATTTTTATAACTTTGAGTTTTAAGCTCAACTTGAGATTTTCAAAGATCACCCAAAAACCAATTCACAAGTGTTTTCAAGGCTTACACTAAAACCAAATTTCCAACTTTTTTAATGGTTAAACACTTAAACCAATTCATTTAGAATAGAATCTCACTTCTTGTTTTCTTAACCCTAGAAAATAGAAAAATAAGAACTTATATTCTAACACTCACCAACTCTCATAAGAGTATAGAATAATAAAATGAATTTTGAAAGAGTTATTAAGAGCTTAATTGAATACTTGAAAGTATATAATGAATAAACAAGTTTCTTAACCTCAAAATAATCTTTAGAGATTATATTTATACTTGAGCAATTCAATCACAGTTGTTGGAAGCAATAATTTCATTCCCAATAAAATCAAAGTCCATTTGAATATAATTTGGCCTTTTGAGATGTAATTTATCAAGTCTCAGTCAGGATATCATCAATCCTGGTCGAGATGAGCATTGAATAACCATTATGAGTTGTTGTATTTGAATTTTTGGATTAGTCCTAGTCGGGTTCACCTTGTCTCGATTAGGACTACCTTGTCCCAGGCATTGTCTAGGTCGGGATCAGTTCAGCTAAAAATTGATTTTTTGTAGAAATTGGTCTACTTTAGTCCCAGTCAGGACTACCCTAGTCCCGATCAAGACTGTGATAGGATTTGCACTTTTTGTGAAATTTGGTCCCTATGTTAAGTCCGATTGAGATAGTGCTTGTGATGTCTCTCTGGAATGATTTTCTTTGATATTTCATCATTATTTTGACTTCCAAATTACTCCTAACTTATACACACTTAAAGCAAACACATTAGTTGCTCAAAATTAAGTTTGTTAAAATCAAAATCAAGATTGACAACTTCATAAGGTCAACAATCTCCTTTTTTTTTTTTTGATAAACTTATTTTGAATTTGACAAAAATAATACAAGGTATGGTGATAGATAACAATTGTGATAATAATGATGATATCAAATAAAATCAAATATATTTCTTTATTTCTCCCCTTATGAATATAAATATGATAAGAAATATAAATTTATAATTTATTCTCTAAAAAAATATATAATATATTACAAGAGAATTATGGCCTAACATAACAAATGTGTTAAAAACATAAAAAATATTTGACAATATGAAGGAAATAATTTCAAACATATATTCAAATAATTCATCATAAAAATAGTACATGTAGTACAACCTCATATGATCATATAAAGCTTAGCTAGCTAATCATACATGATCATGTCATATTTAGCATATTACAAATAAACACTAAGCACAATTATCACATAGCTTCTTCTCCCTTTTTCAAAGATAAAAAAAAAAAGATATATGAAAGGGAAATGAACCTAAAGGAATAAAAATCCTAGAGGAATTAAAAGATCAAGAACTAAAACAATGAAAAACAAAGATACACCAAATTTTTATAAAATTTATGGCATATATAAACAAAGTAAGCAAAGTGAGGCCATTTTGTCATATACGATATACGACAAAACTAGCCACACTTACAATATTACTATGCATGAATAAATAAAATTATGTAAAAATAATACTCAAACAATTTTCTCTCCCCTATTTTAAATAATAAAATAGAATAAGAATAAAATAAAAATTTGATATTAAGGACACACTTTCACATAGGTTTTTTTCGAAAATATATAAGAAAAATTTTCTCCCTTTTTAAATGAATTAACTAAATACTCATGCAAACTCAAATGTTTCTCCCTCTTTGTCAAAAATAAAAAAAATGAATACTAAAGAAATTAACATTTTGAAGAAAGGAAAATTTCATTAATAGGAAAAATTTGTACATCACAAAGATAAAATACTAAAAATAAACAATAAATGAATAACATAAATATATAAAAAATGAGCCTAAAAATAAACTAGTACCTAGAGGTTCATATACAGAAAATAAACCAAATAGATACTAAAAATAAAAAAAATGAAAAGTACATATAATATCTTTTCTAGAGGAGGAGATGAAGGAGGAGGAGGAGGATAAGTGCATGTATAGCCTTATTGCTTATAATCATGATGGACATCATGTTGAAGATGAGCAATGTTGTCATCGACTTGTTTGAAATACACATTGAAATTGGATTCAACTTCATCAAAATGAGAATTGAAGTTGGTTTCCATCAAGGACATGCATTCAACTTTATCCATGAATCTTGAGGGAATGAAAGGTCTCTTTTAGAATTGAGACATTCTTTTCTTGAGATCTTAAGAAGAATATGAGAATGGAGAGTGTGTTCTTTTGGGTTTATTCTTCTTTAAAGGAGGATCTTAAGAAGAGGAAGGAACCTTACTTGGTTTTATAGGAGCCATAATGAGAGAAAAGAAAAGTATAGGAAGAATTTATAGAGAAAGGAAAATTTTGATTGAGATGTAAAATTTAGTAGGAATATAATGGTATTTATAAACAAGATATTAGGGTTGGTAATAGTTCAAAATTTGAATTTGAATTAAATAAGAACCTAAAAAATAAATCTTGATTATAATTGGGGAGTCATAAGGTTTATAGGATTTGAAATCCTAATGTTGTTAGGGTCATTGTCTCGATCAGGACATGCTTTCATCCCGGTAGGGACACGATGTCCCAAGTGATATCCCGGTTAGGATATCTGTTCGAGATCAATTCTGTAAAAACACAGAATTGACAAGATGATGTCTCGATCAGGACATGATTTGATCTCGAGTTAGACCGAATCCCTAACAATAAAAGATTACAAATATTAACAATTAAGTCTAAAATATCTTACAATTAAGTCCTTATGAATTTAGTTGCATTTATTTTGAAGTGGACGCAACATTTTTTAGGTTAAAAGAGGACTTGAATGGAGTTCCTTTTTGACAAGCATCAC
The DNA here is from genome assembly GCA_947683625.1 of Mallotus nudiflorus. Taxonomy (NCBI): domain Eukaryota; kingdom Viridiplantae; phylum Streptophyta; class Magnoliopsida; order Malpighiales; family Euphorbiaceae; genus Mallotus; species Mallotus nudiflorus. The sequence continues at coordinate 214,658 of CANTUR010000752.1, forward strand.
AAGGTTTATCCTTGGAGAATTCAAGTTTGGGTAGCCCAATCACAAGTTCATATTTACAAAGATCATTCAAAAACTAAAAATTTGCATGTCCTAACTTTTTATGCCAAGTCCATATGTTATAGGGAATAAACATTAAGCATTTGATGTCTTTATTATCAATTTTGATCAAATTAATAACATAAACATTATTACCACTAAAAATTACTTTGTCTTCATTAAGACTATTAACAAAACAACTTTTAGGATAGAAAGTCACCTTATTATAAGGATAGAAAGTCACTTTATTTCCCATATCACATAATTGACTTATACTAAGTAAATTATGTTTAAGACCATCTATAAGCAACACATGATGTATAGATAAGGATTGAGGATTACATATTTCTCTAATGCCTACCATCTTTCCTTTTGCATTATCTCTAAATATGACATGTCCTTTATCCTTTGCATCAAGCTTGTTGAATTACTCCTTATCTCCCGTCATACGCCTTAAACATTCATATCAAGATACCATTTGGTTTTCATTCTTATGGATTTTAAGAACACCTACACAAAATAATTTAAGTTTTCTTTGGAACCTAAACCTTTCTTGGTCTAGGTTGGTTAGTCTCAAGATAATCCATGGGAAACAAATTCATATGTAGTCTTCTGTAGATGCACATATTTTGGTATGTCTTTTGATCATGCAATATGAACATACAACATTTTCAAATTTTTTTTGTCACGACCTGAACTCGAGGGCACTTGATTGGCACTAGGGAATGGGTAGGCGTAAGGCCCTTGAAACCCGTAGTAAGCCTTAAAGAAAAGAAAAATAAAACCTTCTAATTTAAAACTTTATTTCATAACATAACACATTATCAAACTGATTTTTTTAAAAATAAACATAATCGAGTGCATAATAAAATATTCTTCATCGGCACATATCATAAATCAATCTTAAATCATTATACATAAGCGTGGTTCATTGAAATAAAAGACACAAGTATACTTAAATCATACAGATTCTTAATATAGTTACTACTGTAATTTTCTAGAGTTACTACTACAGTACAGCTCATAGTGACCTACATAGTATATCCAGCGATGAAGAAATTCGACGGAGAGGCGATCTGAGGTCGATCTCCCAAGCTCCTGAAAAAAATAAATTAAGGGGAATTAAACCTCATTGAATAAGTTAATAAAAAGAGTTGTACGGTTTGAAAACCATATATTTATAGTAAAAATAATTTTATAGTGTATATATATATATATATATCTTTTGAAAAATCTCGGTAGAACCCTAATCCCAGATTTCTAACTGGCTAACTGGGCCCACTTATTCCAACTGGACTACTGGTCCCCGAGAGCAAGGACATCAACGGAGGCACCATGCCGCAAACATCCACTTAATCCAAATACGTGGCACTGGCGGTCCCCGAGAGCTAAGGCATCAATCGAGGCACCCATCCCACTCTATTGTTAACTTTTCAATCACTAGCGGTCCTCGAGAGCAAAGGCTTCCACCGAGGTACCCGTCCCATTTTACATCTACAAGTTATATATATATCGGATCCATCGCTCAATCTTTACCATGTGCACATAGTCCTAGTGAAACCCACCAGATAGCCCGTTCTACCAAAATTTCTCAAAAATTGATTTTAAATAAATAAAATGCGCTTAAACCTTAAATAGCAACATTAAATAAATCATATAATAAAAACATAAAAATATGAGCGCACACATCTTTAAATAAAACACACACAAATATCATTTTATCAACTTACAAGATGAACGAGAAGGCTGATGACCGCGTGTCTGCCTCGATCCAACAGCTTCCGCTCCAATATTCTCTAGAAAATAAATAACATACCTCTTTTAAAAACATGTCTATGGAATTGAAATCGAAAATCAACAGAAATAGTGAAATTCCAGACTGACTCAAGGAAGATCATATAAGATTCTATAGACAGGAAAAAACCTAATTAACGATAGAAATTTACTAAAGATATCACGTTTTATAAGAAAATCTATCAAAAATTTGGCAGAGTCTTCTCTGTAAAGCGGGCATCTCTCTACCATGGTAGAGCCATTCCTGTATGGAAAACGCACTTCTAAAAATTCGCACACAATTTACACACGGGTCGGCTCTCCAACATAGTATTAGCCCGATCGAGTTCACAACTTAACAAAACATCACAACTTAATTCTAACTAATAAATTCATGAAAATTTTACTTTCATAAATAAACATTAAAATCATATTTAAAATATAACATGACACTTAATTAAATTTAATTAGACATAAATATATAAAAACCCATAATTTCCAATAATATTCATTATTCTTAAAATATGCATATATATAATTCATAATTAATATAAGTATCAACAAATACCTTAATTAAAACCATTATACCAAATATGCTAAATATAACCATATATACATTTTTTGTTACTAAAATAATATATTATACATATATATATAATATTTGGAAACAATATTCAAAATTAACATTACTTAATTAAAAATACCAATTAATTTATAAAAAATCCTCTAAACCTTTTAAATATTAATAAAACCAACTAAAATATATATTTAACTGTAATTAGCATAAAATTACATATTTATCCATATAATACAAAATATACATAATATACTATTATTACTCAAAAAAAATCCCTAAAAATTTTACAAATGCCTAAAAATTATTTTCTCAACATATATATTGTTAATATTAACTAAATCATATAATTAAACTAATATTCCAACAAAAATCCAACTCTAACCTAATTATTCAATTTTGACATAAACTATAAAAATTCCTAAAATTATATAATATTCTCAAAAATTATTTTCTTTACTCTAAAATTAATATTAACTCATAATAACACCAAAAATACTAAATTTATAATTTTAATAATTAATTTAAGAACATTCATAAAATAATAATAAAATATTCAAAAATTCACAAAAATTAAAATAAATTCCAAAAATCACACAAAAATTCATAGAGATAGATTAAGCTTCCAGGAACAACTTTTATGAAGGAAGTTTACAAGATTCATCAAGATCAAACTTAAAAAAAAAAATCAAAACCCTAGAACTCCATAAACAAAAATTAACAAAAACTCAATCAAATTGAGATTAAAGTTTAAACTAAGCTTGGATTAGTACTCACCGGTGCAAGAGGAAGAGAAAGACATTGGAATCGAAGAAAATGATGACCGAAAGTGAGGGAGGCACAGTGATAAGGGAAGAATTGGATGGTGTAAGAGAGCCACTGTGTTTCTAAGGTTCTTCACATTTTTTTTTCTTCTTTTTGTGTTGTGTGTGTGTGTTAGTGTTTATATATATATTCTCACATATAATAATAATAAAACACATACACACACATGCAAATTACATAAACCCAAGTTAATATATATATAATACATAAAATAACAATCCAATTAATAAAATAATTTTATTAAAAAAATAAGTAGTGACATTTAATAATAATGTTAAATATCCACGCAAATTAAACGACCAAAAAATAATATTTTTACGTAGAAAATTTAATTAAATATAAAATAACAGAAATAAATCACAAATAATGAAAATAAATTAATAAAATCTCTAAATTTTATTAACACTACATATCTCATTGTAAAATAAATTAATTTTAAAAAATAGGGTCATAACATGTTTCTCCTAGGATGATATACTTTCCTAATGTGTGAAACATGCCTTTTGCGTTGTGATGGTGTGTGTCTCATAATATTTTGAGTGTGAGACATACATTGGCAATGCAATATGTATTTTGATAGGTTTGTGCAACATATTTAGGTGCACTGTGTTGTGCAACATGCTTATGAGTGTTGTGTCTAGTGTAAATGTAAGTATGTTTAGGTTGAGACTTACCCCTTTGTGTTATATAAGATTGAGTTTTATGAGACTTTCTTTTAATATTTGACACATAAGACTTATTAGCTTTGAAAGCATGAGTCTCAATTGGTTTAGAAGTAGAATTAATGGAATTGCATTATGCTTTAACAAATTTAATATGTGATGATGATGAACATGAGGTCATTCCATTTGTATATCCAATTCCATGAGTATTTTCATGAAATTTTTTAGAGTCAAGTAAGTTATCTAAACTTTATTTTGCTCTTTAGAATTTTGATATGGAATTTTTTTAGCTCAACTACCTCATTAGAAAGTTTATGATTTTTATCATTTGCTTTCTTAAGTTGCTCTTCCAAGGAATTAGAAGATTTCAAATTACTAACATGTTTATCATTTATTTTAACAAAATTAAAAAATTCAATTTTTAACATCTCAAATTCCTTGGTTAAATTATTTAAATTATGCTTATAATGCTTCTTTCTAGAAAGTAAGCTTTTACACTTAAGCAAGAGTTTGCTCAAAATAAAGCTCTTAACATTATTATTATCATCATATTCATTATAAGCACAATAATTATCACAAAAAGAGTTAAAAGTATATGGTACCTCTTTTTCATCTTTAAGAGTCATGAAGCAAAGATTGGCCAATTCTTGTTGTTCCTCTTCCTCTTCAAATTCGGAGGAGTCATCCCAAGTAGCTTTGAAGGCCTTCTTCCAATCTTTTAATCCTTTGTTCTTGAATTTGAGTTTGGGGCGCTCACTTTGGATGTGTCCTAGTTTCTTGAATTCATAGCAAGTAACTTCTTTGGTTCTTTTCTTGCCATCTCCTTTGAATTTCTTATTAAAGTCAATTATTCTTGAGAAATTTTTTTTTCTTAAAAACTTCTTGAAGTTCCTAGTGAGCATGTCAATATCACCATCTTCATCACTAGAATCTTCAATATTTTCATCTTTATTTTCTTTTTATGAGACCTTCAATGCTATGCTCTTTTTCTTTTCTTTATTCTTTTCTTGCTCTTCACATATTTGCTTAATTATGAGCTCATATGTTAAGAGCTTACTAATAAGCACATTTGTTAAAAGGGTAGAGAGGTCTTGAGCTTCCTCAATTAAAGTGACTCGAGATTCCTAATCCTTTTTAGGTAGGATTCTTAGAATCTTATTGTTCACCTCTTCCTTGGAGAAATGTTTTTTAAGTTTCTTGAGGGTTGTGAAGAGAGCATTGAGATAGTTTGTCATCTCTATGATTGATTCTTGAGGCTTCATTTTGAAAAGTTCATATTCATACATATGAAGTTGAACCTTTTTACTTCTTACTTATACATTGCCTTCATAATGGTTCTCTAAGGTCTCCTACATTTCCTTTACCGAAATGCAATATTGAAACTTGCCTCCTTCTTCTCTTGTCATAAAAGAGAGTAGAGTGATTATAGCTTTCTTATTTTTATAGTTTTCTTCCTTTGATCACTACTCCAATCACTTTCTAAAATAGTAGTTTGTATGCCATCAATGATAGTTTTTAGTGGTTTCCTACTTTTGAGAACAACTTCCCAAAGTCTAATAAAATCACAATCCAGATATAATTGCATTTTGAACTTTTAATGAGGATAATCACTACCATTAAAGAATAGCCTAAGTGAAGACATATTTTGAGATTCACTCCTCGCGATCTTATTTTCTAGCAATTAAGTTCCTAGAATTCAAGCTTTAATACCAGTTCAAAAAGTCCTAGAGGGGGTGAATAGGAATATTGAACAACAACAAAAAATTAAAAAGATTTGAATAAGAATTAAAAGGAATGTTAAAAAGGAAGAATGATGAACATAAGAATTTAAGAAGTTGAGATTCTCAATAATCCTACATCTCCACCTAACTTATCCCCAAGTTAGGATTTTGAATCACCATAATCTATTTCCCTATATTGATTTTTACAAATTTAAGTTTTAGGCTCAACTGAAACCTTACAACTTGAGTTTTTCAAGGATCACTCAAAAACCAATTCATAAGTGTTCTCAAGGCTTACACTAAAATCGAATTCTCAAGTGTTTTAATGACTAAACACTTAAACCAATTCCTTTAAAGTATAATTTTACTTCCTATTTTCTTAACCCCAGAAAATAAAAGAATAAGAATTTCTATTCTAACACTTACCAACTCTCATAAGAGTATACAACAATAAAATGAATCTTAAAAAAGTTTTTAAGAACTTAATTGAATGCTTGAAAGTATATAATGAATTAACAAGTTTCTTAACCTTTAAATAATCTTCAGATGTTATATTTGTACTTGAGCAATTCAATCATAGCTGTTGGAATCAATAATTTTGTTCTTAATAAAACCAAAGTCCATTTAAATGTAATTTAGACTTTTGAGCTGCAATTTATTAGGTCTCGATTGGGATATCATCAGTCCTAGTCAAGACGAGCATTGAATAACCATTATGAGCTGTTGTATTTGAATTTTTGCATTGGTCCTAATTGGAATCACCTTGTCCCGATCATTGTCCCGGTCAGGACATTAGATCAAGATTAGTTATGCTAAAAATTAGTTTTTTGTAAAAATTGGTGTACTTTGGTCTCAATTGGGACTACCCTGGTCTTGGTCGGTACCATGATAGGATTTGCACTTTTTGTGCAAGTTAGTTCCTGTGTTGAGTCCAATCAAAATAGTGCTTGTGATGTCTTTTTGGAATGATTTTTCTTTAGTAGTTCATCATTATTTTGGCTTCCAAATTACTCCTATCTTATGCACACTTGAAGCAAACACATTAGTTGTTCAAAATTAAGTTTGTTAATATCAAAATCAAGATTGATAACTTACTAAGGTTAACAACATGTTTTTCTCAACTCTCATCTACATTATAATTAAGTTCTTTGAGAAGTAATTTGTTGTTAATACCATAATTACTTGGATAATTTGGTTGGGTAGATTAAAATTAGAAAGCAATGAATTAGTTATGTTAATATTTTTTTCCAATTATAATAAAACTTTATTTTTTAAATAATGTTTTAACAAAATGCTTGATATTATCAACAAAATGTGGTTTTTAATAACAATTCAATAGAAAATTTTAATATGGTTCTTAATTCATGTTTGATGTCATTAACAAAATGCTGCCAAAACATGTTAAAAAGTTTGTGTGGGTCATTGACTTCGTAAAAAATAATCAAAATAGTAAATAAATTATTAATTGAAAAGAGGTCACATGAAAAATGGATTATTCTAAACCATATATCAACTTAGTGTCATTTCCTAATAAACCATAAGAAGACACAGATTGAAATGTCAAATGTAATATTTCGAAAATGAATGTGTACTAGCACCCATATTCTTGATTGTCTCACAACTCAAGGACTAAAGAACTCTGTGTTTCATTTTCTTAAAGGAGAGAAAATGAAATTTAGGTGGCAGAATGATCAATGTGTGAAACTCTAGAGAATTTGTCATATTTATAGACCTCTCAATTAGGGATTCACTTACCAAAATGAATTTCAGTAATTTCTCACTTGCTAAAACGTTTTTGGTATATTCCACTTATTCCAATTCTGATTTAATTCAAATACCAAAATAAAAAATATTTTCCTATTTATTTAAGATAACCATTACCTCAAATAAATTATATACATATATATATTAGCAATGCACATACAGGCATTGTATTTTAAAAGTAATTCAACATTGTGAGGAACAACGAATTGATTATCAAATTTTCACCATTTTTAATAATGTATCGACCATTATTATAACTTCTATAAATTATAAAACCATTGGCATCGATTGATGTATCATTCTGCTATTTTTTTTGAAAAAAATTTAAACACTTATTATATTTTATACATGTAGGCTGAGGATGAAATTCATCACATGGGCCATGAATCATAAATTTAGAAACTAAGTTATATGCTTCTGGTTTGGTTTCAATGCATGGAAGTTCTACATCATTATTAAATCAATGTTTGAAGGCTTTCTTGGTTTAACATCATTATTTAGCCCAAAAAAAAAATAATGAACATATGGGAAGCCTCATTTTTTAAATTCAATTGTATAAAATCAATGCAACTGTTTCACTAAAATGTTTATTTTTTTCACATCATCAATTAAGTGTATTAGTTTGACTTTGAAAACTCGACTAATAATATTAGGTCTATCATCTGATCTTTGTCCACTAATGTAATCTAACATGTGTTGTATTTTACGCTATAAAGGGCTACAAGTAAATGTTATAAACAAATCAGGAAAACCATAAAATTTACATATCGCCATTGCATCATGATAATGCTCAATTATATATCTTGGACTACCTGTAAAAGTTAAAGGTAATATAATCACATATTTTCTAACATTATTAGAATTCCAAATGCCTTAGTGAATAGCATTTTTTATGCCAATGTATACCACAAATCAAAGTTTTTTATTACATCTGATAAAATCTAAAACGTTCTTTTTTGACAAATGAAAATGCATTAACAATAAACTACTAGAATAAATGATTGCCATGAAGCAATGTTATTCCCTCATCTAATCTTTGTTGTACTTTATACATATAGTATACTCTCATGATAACATACTTTCTCGAAATACGAGACAAATAATTTGCATTTATATATCAATATTTATCATGTACCCATCTTCTTTATAAGGAAATAAAAATGGGATATAACATCAATATTAAACATGGATGCAGAATTTTAACCGATTAATTTTATTTTCAACAATGATATCTCATGTTTTATCATATAAACCATAGTCCCTAACAATGAGGCCAATAATTTTTGAAGATAAAGGAATTGAATATTCGTTAGCTCTTTTACTTAGTAACTTAAATTTAATTAGCAGTAGATCATTTTCTTTATATCTTTCGTTAGCCATTCTAAATGATAGTGCAAAAACATTCACCCTTCAAACATTTTCATTAAACCTTCAACAATCACAGTAGCTACATTTTTAGATGAATTATCATTTAAAAATGTAGAAATTTAATTATTTGTTTCATTTTCAGTATCATGAATGTAGAGTTGTGCAAATTTCAGTGGTTCACCATCTTTTGAAAGTAATGAACCAATCATATGATGATTTTGGCTGTATATTCTAAAAATAAATAGCCCAGATTTTTTTTATTAATTTCATAATCATTTGTTTGTCTTGTGGATGTAAAGCCAAATATTGAATTATATAATCTTATATTTTCTTTAAATTTTGAGGAAAACGCATTTTCATTGGGTGTCAATAGCTTATCAAGGAATAGGGGAGTTTGTGCAAGCAATGACACATTGATTCTACCTTTTTTTTACAACATATTGATTATATTTTTTTTCCCATGATTTCCAGAATCTCCAAATGATTCTGCATCCCAATGCAAAGCCTTACAAAACTTTCCTTGCTTGTTAGGATAGTCAATGTCCGAACTTTACGAGTAATGCTTTAAAAAGGTTATAAATATGTAAAAGAAATAAATATGTTTGGTTGGAGGGGAATACAAATAAGAAAAAAAGAGGAAAATTGCATTTTAAGTTTAAAAAAAAACTGTTACTTTTATTTTGACAAAAAGTATAACTACTTTGAGAGGATAACTCCTTTTTATTGATACTCTAGTTATCAAGGTTTTTCCATAGCAATCTAATACAATAATATTTAATATGAAAAATAAACAAAAGAATTTTTTAAGAAAACAACGAAAAAATTGGGAAAAAAATTATTAGTTTATATGTGACATTGGCATCGATCAGTGAGGTTTCATTTTCTGTAAATGAACTATGAATGCAATCAAAGTATTCAACAATGTCACAAGAAATATTTGTATCTGAACAAAATATACCCGGTGGGAGCAACTATGAGAATTAGTATAGTTTTTTTAAAAAATATTTACATGATCAAACATTTAATCGGTTGTTAAAAGGAACATACAAATGCAAGGTAGTAAAAGGAAGAAAAACATACCTAAAATTGCAAGCCACTTTAAAAATGGTTGATTTGCAGTTCTAGAGAGTTGGCTTGCAGCTAAAAAAAGGCATCCTACATAGAAAAAATTTAGGTATATTTGTTAAAAAAAATAAACACATCATTTTTTTCTAAAATAGCTTAAGTTCTTTTAATTTAAAATTTGTGAAAATAAATTTATTTAAAATAGTGGCCATTGTTTTTTTATAATTAATAAACGTTGAACAAAAATATTACTTAATAAATGCAATGAGCAAAACATACCTAACATAGTTTACAAATTTAACTAAGAAAATGACTAAAAAAAATTGGCGTATGATACCATCTAGAATGTTCCCACCTGATTAGGGGTCCTCCACCCCCCTAAATAGGAACACATGGACAAAGGAGAAGATAGATTCATCTAAGGAACTACCTCAAAGAGGAATCCTAACTGAAGTAGGAACACTCTCCCACAAGGATTCCTATTCCTCCCAGGTTTGAGTATTACTATATATAACACCATATACCCCTCATAAGGGGACATCTCATTCACACATATTCAAGCTATCTTTCATCCACCCATTTTCTATTCCTTAACTTAGGCATCGAAGTGTTTGTGGGGATTCCCCCCACCTCTCAGCTTGCCTTTTGTTTAGTGCTTTGCAGGACGTTTGGCCCAGGAGTCCTAGAAATCAATTATCAAGTGGCGCCATCTATGGGAAACTCCTTGGGAAAAGCCATTCATTCACTTGCTAAGCTAAAGACACCTTCACCATGACTTCCAACCCACCTCCGGCCCAAATTCCTGAGGTCGGCACCAATCCTTCTGCACCCATCCTTTCAACTGACCTTTCAAGCCCTTTCCCAGTAATAATACCACCGCCCACCTTGCAGCTTGTTAGGGCCACATCCAGTCATGCACCTTTACCTCCTTAAAACACTCCGAGATACCCATCCTTGGGAATAGATCTCCCATATTACACTCTGTTGCAGCACCATCGATCAATACCCTCAATACCTTTTCCAAGCCTACTAGAAACACCAGCAATAACCACTTCAAACCTAAACACAGTAACCCAAACACTCAGCCTTGACCAAGCAATCAAAGAGGCCATGATAAAAAATATTCAGGCACAAATAACCTTGATACAACAACAGTTAAGCACTATAATATAGAGCGAGCATACTGAACTAGCTCTAAATAATGATAATGCAGCACCCCGGCAGGCTCCATGGACAAGCACAGGGAAGGGTAAAGCACCAGAAGGGGAGTGTAGTTCGTCCATCCCAGCTCTCAATGATCTGAAATTAACATAGAAGGTTGAGGAAGCAATGAACAAGGCCCAGACTAAACCTAGAAAGGAAGAAGAATGGGTGATGGATAGCAGAACTCCGTTTGTCAGCAGAATAATTCAAATGGAGATTCCTAATAAGTTCAGAATCCCACAGCTCAATCAGTACGATGGGATAGGAGACCCTATCAATCATATATTTGCTTTCAGAACAAAGATGCTACTCCAGAATGTGAACGATGGAATCATGTGCAGAGTCTTCCCAAGTACACTCACAAAGAGCGCCCAAAAATGGTTTCATTGGCTCCCGAAGAATACTATCACTTCTTTTGAAGACCTAGCCGAGCAGTTCCGTATCAGATTCATCACCAATATCCCTCCTGCAAAAAACATCAACGACCTCCAAGTGTGTCGGCAGGAAGCTAACGAATCTCTATGAAGTTACTTTGACCGTTTCAATAAAACAGCTATGCAGATTGAGCACCTCGTTGATGAAGTTGCCATAGAAGCTTTGAAAAATGGCACTAGACTTGGCAAGCTAAAAGACAAATTAATGACTAAAGAACCGAGTACCTTTACCAAGGCAATGGCGATAGCGGTTCAGATGATAAAGATGGACGAGGATAGGAGGATGCGTTGGGAAGAAGATAGGCCACTGACTAGAGATGAACAGCCAAAGCAGAGATGAGTAAGCTTCCCAAAAATGAATTTCAGAGCTCCGGCAAATAGATTTGGTAGGGAAGCAGATAGATATACACCCCTGAACACTTCTCGATCAAGGATCCTTATGTGGGTCAGGCAAAATGGAGTGGAAATTACACCGGCCAAAAGAATTAGCCCAAGTCGGAGATTTACTCATGATAGAAGCCAGTACTGTGAGTACCACAGAGAATACGACCATAACACAGAAGGCTGCAGAGAATTGAAGAGTGCCATAGAAAAACTAGTGCAGCAGGGAAAGCTTGATAATTTCACTGACGCACCGAGGAGATGCGGAAACATAGAAAACCATGACCGTGACAAAGCTGAGGCAAAGAAAGCTAGGAAAGAACTGATCGGAATGATCAACATGATTGTGGGAGGAGAAAACACCGGGAAATGATTAAAACGCAGTAGAGGAAAAATGATACCTGGTAAAAGTAACAACATTCTTAACTCGGAAGACAATTCGCATATACATCACCCTCACAGTGATGCCCTGGTGATAACCGCATGCATAAATAAGTATTAGGTCAAAAGGCTATTGGTCGATAATAGGAGTGCTATCAATGTTTTATCTTGGAATGCGTATAAAGCTATGGGCGGCTCCATTACCAACCTAACGGCCATCCAGAACCCCATCACTAGTTTTTATGGAGGAATGGTGCAACCAATGGGGACTGTCAATCTGGATCTAGAATTCAGAAACCAAGAGGATGAAGAAACAAAAATCGTCCGGACCCTATTCAACGTGGTAGACATACCACTAGCCTTTAATGGGATAATAGGGCGATCGATACTTTACGAAGCAGATGCAGTCACCAGCATCCGGCAATTAACCATGAAAATCTCGATCAAAACGGGGACCCTTACTATCAAGGAGATCAGCAGATGGCCAAACAATGCTATCAGATGACCATGAAATCTCTGGCAGAAGCTTTTCATTTGGAAGCATGGGAAATTGAGAAGCAAGGCACTGATCCACAACCGGTGGAAGACATGGAGACATTGCAAATCAAGGGAGGAAAATCCGTGAAAATTGGTAATGCCCTTAATCAAGACATCAAAGACACATTAAGGGACGTCCTTATTAGACATTCAGAAGATTTTGCTTCTCAAGCCTCTAAGATCATCGGCATGGACCCGCGGGTTGCCTGTCACTACCTAAACATCAAACCAGGGGCCAAGCCATAGCACAGAAGAAAAGAACTTTTGCCTACGAAAGACAAAAGATCATTGCCGAGGAAACAACAAAGCTTTTAGTAGCTAGATTCATTAAAGAGGTTACTCACCCGGACTGGGTAGCCAACGTAGTACTCATCAAGAAAGCAAATGGGAAGAACAAAATGTGTGTAGACTACACCGACCTCAACCAGGCATGCCCCAAAGATAGCTACCCGTTACGAATGATTGATCAGCTCATCAATTTCGCCGCTGGCCATGGCCTATACAGCTTCATAAATGCGGCCCAAGGTTATCACCAGATCCCCATGAAGAAAGAAGACCAGGAGAAAACATCCTTCATCACACACTAAGGGCTATACTGCTACAAGGTGATGCCCTTCGGACTAAAAAATGCTGGAGCCACATACCAAAGAATGATGAACCAAGTCCTTCAGAGCCAGATTGGGACCAGCGTGGAGGTATATATGGATGACATCATCATCAAAAGCAAGCACTCTGAGCATTACCCAGTGGACGTGGATCAAGTCCTCTAGTTACTAAGCCAATCCAGGATCAAGTTGAATCCTGATAAATGCGTCTTCAGAGTCCAAGCCGGCAAATTGCTGGGGTTCATGATTTCCCACCAAGGCATTGAAGCCAACCCAGAAAAAATGGAAGCCATACTCAACATGGCAGCACCAAAGAGCATCCGTGATATACAAAAGCTAAACGAAAGAATAACCACACTGGGGCGCTTTATTTCTTACTCAGCTAGGCGATGTCTACCATTGTTCCAAGCTCTCAAAAGTTCTGGCAAGTTGTAATGGTCCACTGATTGCCAAGCAGTATTTGAAGAAATTAAAAGATTCTTATCTTCCCCACCATTAATCAGCCGTCCAATACTGAATGAGACCTTATACTTATACCTCTCTATTGGCCGAGAATGCATAGCCTCAGTACTGATAAGGGAAGATGGAAGCCAACAAAGCCCTGTCTACTATGTCAGTAAGATGCTCCAAGACCTGAAGTCTGATACCCCATGCTGGACAAATTAGCCTTAGTTGTGGTTCATACTTCTCGAAAGCTTCGTAACTACTTCCAAGCTCACTATATCGTGGTCCGGTCCCATTTTCCACTGCATAAAATATTACAGAGACCAGAGACTTTAGGCAGGCTAGTGCAATGGTTGGTCTTACTCAGTGAGTTTGATATTAATTACGAACCTCGACAGTAGATGAAAGCCCAGGCCTTAGCGGATTTTGTACAAGAAATGTCTCCGGAAGATGTAACCTTGACCAAGATGCCAGAATGGAAGCTCTATGTTGATGGAGCATCCTCAGCTCATGGTTCTAGCGTAGGAATAATCCTTAGGGGACCACATAAAGTTCATATCCAGTACGCAGTCCGCATAGAGTATAATGTCACCAACAATGCAGCTGAATATGAAGCACTCATTACAGGGTTGAAGCTAGCCACGGAAGTCAGGGCCAAACACCTCATTATACACTCGGATTCCCAACTAGTAGTCAACCAAGTCAGCGGAGCATTTCAAGTCAAAGACGCCTGCATCGCCAAGTACATAGACAAAGCCAGATGACTTTTACAATACATCGAGCAAGACGGAGGCCAATGGAATATCATCCAGATTCCCAGAGAAGACAATAATGAGGCCGATTACCTTGCTAAATTCATAGTCGAGAAAAGTCAAGCATTTAGGGATATGAATTTCACTGAATCACTCACCAATCCCAGCACAGAGGATAGTGAAATTTTCAAAACACAAGTAGTCTCAAAATGGATACAGCCCATCATCCAATATCTTGAACATGGCACACTTCTGAAAGACAAGCTACAAGCTCGGAAGCTCAAAGCCAAAGCAGCACACAATTTCGTCCACCGAGGGGAGCTCTATCAAAAATCCCTCTCACACCCTTGGTCGAAATGCATTTCCCCAGAGGAGGGAAATTACATACTAAGAGAAATCCATGAAGGAATTTGTGGTGCACACGAGTCCCACTATTAGCTGACTAGAAAGGCCCTGCTCCATGAGTATTACTGGCCCACCATATCCAAGGATGCCCAATAGCTAACACAATCATGTCACCAGTGCCAACACCACGCCCGACTTAGCAATAAATCTTCTCAGACTCTGCATCCCATTGGCAGCCCGTGGCCTTTTGCCATGTGGGGAATGGACATCTTGGGTCCTTTTCCTCTATCTACCTCACAGAAAAAGTTCTTAATCATGGCCATTGACCATTTCATGAAATGGGTAGAAGCAGAAGCAATCCCAACCATCACAGAAGCCCGGATATAGCACTTTTTCTGGAAGGAAATCATTTGCAGATTCGACATCCCCCACACTTTAATTACAGACAATGGCAAATAGTTCGACAACCACAAATTCAGAAGTTTTTGCTCAGACCTTGGCATAAAACTGTGCTTCACCTCAGTAGCTTACCCGCAGACGAACGGACAAACTGAGGTCACTAACAGAATCCTCATACAAGGGTTGAAGAAGAGACTCGATGACAAGAAAGGGAACTGGGTCGAAGAGCTGAATAATGTAATCATGGCCTATAGAACCACACCCCGATCATCCACTGGCGAAATGCCGTTCAGACTAACTTATGGCATGGATGCAGTAATTCTAGTAGAGGTTGGGTCCCCAAGTTACCGGGTGAGTCAAGACCTCGACCACTTCGTCAATAACGTCAATGCATGAATATGCCTTGACATACTAGAGGAATGAAGAGAACAAGCAGCAGCAATGGCAGAGGCACATCGACAAAAGATAACTCGGTACCACCATCTGCGTAAACCAACAGAGAATTTCAGGACGGGTGACTGGGTACTCAGAAGAGCAGATATAGGCAAAGGCACCTCGGGTATCGGTAAGTTAGGCCCTAATTGGGAAGGTCCGTATTAGATCTCAGAATGCACAATAAAGGGGGCGTATAAACTAAGAGAGAGAGGAGGCAAAGAACTACCGAGGTTCTGGAACTTAGACTCCCTCAGAAAATATTATCAGTAATCTTGTATTCGAGCACATAATTTGATTCAATGAAAAATATCTTTATTGATAAAGAATATCTTTACAGCTGATTATTAAAAAAAAAGATACATAAAACCTATCTACTATAGTATCTCTACACCCAGACCCCCCGTCCCGGAAACTGAGGGGGAAGCATCATTGGCAGCCTTTGGATGCTCGCCAGACCCAGCTGTAGCAACGGCCTCTTTAGACTCCCTCACAGAAAAGGAACTGGCCTTTCGACGGGCGTCATCCTCTGCAGCAAGCCTTACCAAATCGACTAGGGTTATCTGATCTAAGGCCCCTAGATCCAATCTTGAGTCTTGAGAGAGCAAGATCTTTTTGCATTCAGCCTGGTAAGCCTTGAGAAACCCCCCTACCATGCTTTGATATGTCTTCTTATCATTGGCACGAGATTTCTCAAGCTCAGCCAGCCTCTTATGAAGTCCAACAATCTGAAGATCCTGCTCCTTGATCCTCCTTGTCAGCTGGGCCTGGCTATGTTCCAGTTCGGAAACCTTTTTCTGATTCGCCTCCGCGTCAGATCTAGCCTCCTCGTATCTTGTTTGGCAGTGCTCCAGAGCTGCTTTAGCGCTATCTAGTTTTTTCTCAAAATCTATAGTGATCATCCCCACCTCCATTTCCTTCAAGTTGTACTAGCTCTTTAAGTAGAAGTACTGATCCTTAGCCAGCAGCAAGGCCTGAGTCATCTGCCAAAAAAAACCAAATAACTTAGCCAAAATCCCACTACAAATAGTTATATAAAGTACCAGAAACTCCATTACCTCCAGTGACTGGCCGATCATAGAATCGAGCAATCTGTCTGGTCCCTCGTCCGACCAACGCTGCATGTCTCCGGGTAATCGCAGCGACTTGGCATACTGGTCCCATACTTAATTATTGGAGATGCTCGGGGGCTTCATCTTTTTCAATATCCAGCCTCGCATATCCGGACAACCAGATAATCGGGGATGTTAGACATAAATCTCTTCGTCCAGCCCCTCCGCATCTGACTTTGCTTCAATCAGTTGCCTTTTTCATCGACCAACTCGCTCTGGTCGCTCACCTTCCATTATTGCTTTGCCTTTAGGATCGACAGGAACGGCCTCCGGAGCAGCTGGAGCCTCAGCTTCAGGGGAAGGATAATCCCGGCACTCCTCCACTGCAGCTGGCTCATCTACTAGGGAAATCCCGCCCGTAAAATCAAAAAAGTCAGCCATCTACAGATGGAAAGATAAGATTAGTTAGACAAAACAAAACTCAAAACAAAAATCATACCAAGGCAATGGTCACGACTTGGATAGACTCTCCATAGATACCTCCGGGATGCATCCTCTGCGAATCGAGCTTCAGCGAGTCCGTCTAGATGTAGCTGCAAAACTAATTCCGTATCCGGGTCAAAAAGTTTCATTAGACAGGTCACTTTGTGACACTCGTCCGACCACATCCTCTAAACATCCAGGAAGTCCGATTGATGCTCCACAACAAAAAAAGGGTATCTCCACTTCTTGTGAAGATCCAGAAGTTTAACAAAAAGGGAATGGTTGGGTATGGCCGAAAGGGAGAACATTAGCTCTCCCTTCTTCCTAGTCAGCCTATACAAATACTGGAGGACATCTAGATCGGGAACCCTACCCTCCTCATGCATCAGCTAGATGAATCCGGTCAGTATCCGATAACTATTCGGATGAAGCTGACCGGGTGCAATGTTATTTCTATTAAGGAAATCCTTGATAAAGGGATCCAAGGGAAATTTCAGACCCCCCTCTAACTGGTCGAAGTACACCACTAATCTACTTAGCCCCAATACAGGGTTATGGGCCCTAAACCTTCTATCTACAGTGTGGAGGGCATAATCAGCGGGGATGCATAACCGGCGTTAGTACCACCCTAGCAATTCACTATCTATGTTGGACACAAAGAGGTCAGAGCTAATCTCTTCCCGAGGAGCCATAGCAAAGAAGGGAACGAAAACCCAATGATAAAAAAAGGGGGCAAAAAAGAGAAGGAAGAAATGATGAAAGAATCACTTGGCAACCTCAAGCGAGAGTTACGGCAGGAAGGAATAAAAATGGTGGATGCAGTAGAAACGCAGCAAAAATAGAATGAAAGAGTGAAGAAAGCAAAATGTGCCAGTTAGCAAATGCAACAGTATTTATAGAGACATAGAAGGACCTGGAAGCACGCCATTAACTACCCCCATTATTACTACACTCCTCCCTAGACCACCAAGGGCCTATTAGGAATAAAAAAAACCCATTAGGTGAAGAGTCATGATGACGACTATACGAGCATTTTGCTCACTGACACATGAAACGACGCATCAATCATATGATCTCAAGAGTTGAAATGAAATCACCCTATGTTAGCCCACTCACATTTTCGAATAGGCCGCTCCATCAAGCGAATTGGAAACATTTTAAGCATCACTCCCAGACCATTCCATACACAGTCCAGTGACTGAAGTTGGCACCCTCAGGTCGCTTCCGTAGTACTGAGGATCCAAGCATGTAAGCCTCGCACCCCTGTGCCGAGCATCTAAGTCTCGCTCACATAAAGTCCAATGACTGAAGCTGGCACCCTCAGGTCACTTTCGTAGTATTGAGGATTCGAGCATGTAAGCCTCGCACCCCTATGCCGAGCATCTAAGTCTCGGTCATATAAAGTCTAGTGACTTAAGCTGGCACCCTCAGGTCACTTCCGTAGTACTGAGGATTCGAGCATGTAAGCCTCATGCCCCTGTGCTGAGCATCTAAGTCTCACTCATAAAAAGTCCAGTGACTGAAGCTAGCACCCTCAGGTCACTTCCGTAGTACTGAGGATCCGAGCATATAAGCCTCGCGCCCTTATGCCGAGCATCTACAAATCCAGTAATAACTGGTTCCATCTTGTCTTAAAACGAACGAGTTAATCTATTGCATTGATCATACTCACTCATTAGGTACCCCAATTCGACAGATTATGATTTGATGATAAATCAACCAAAGATACTCGGCACCAAGCTCTGCTTATTGCGACGAAGGCTGGCCACCTCAACTCACTTGCATCTTATCACCCGTATAGAGGCACCACGGCATCTTAATCAGACGCAACGGACATAAATATCCACATACTCCAGGGGGGACTCTTGATACCATCTAGAATGTTCCCACCTGATTAGGGGTCCTCCACCCCCCTAAATAGGAACACATGGACAAAGGAGAAGATAGATTCGTCTAAGGAACTACCTCAAAGAGGAATCCTAACTGAAGTAGGAACACTCTCCCACAAGGATTCCTATTCCTCCCAGGTTTGAGTATCACTATATATAACACCATATACCCCTCATAAGGGGACATCTCATTCACACATATTTAAGCTATCTTTCATCCACCCATTTTCTATTCCCTAACTTAGGCATCAGAGTGTTTGTGGGGATTCCCCCCACCTCTCACCTTGCCTTCTGTTCAGTGCTTTGCAGGACGTTTGGCCCAGGAGTCCCAGAAATCAGTTATCAACGTACATGCAGTGAAAAAAAAAACATGCATCAAAGGTTTTTTTTTTATTTTTCAAATGTTGGAATGACATTTTTTTTTAAAAAAAGACTGAAGTTATAAAATTTTCTTAAAATAAAATTATAGAATACGCATATGAATTTTTTTAATATATAATTTAAAGTTTCTTTCTTTTTGTTCAAAAAGAATTGTTACTTCCCTAACAAATAATTTAGGGCATCGTTTAAAATAACATAGATGTAATTAAAATATTTTCAGAGAAAATATTTCCTAATGTTTAACTACAATATTAGAAAACAATTGAAAATATTAAATTTGGGACTTCAATACTTTTTGTTATTCTAATTCAAAATGAAAAAATAGGGATGAGAGAAAACAATGAAAAAATAAAAATAAATAAAAGAGAAAAGGAAAAAAGAACGAGAGAAAGTTAAAAAAAATAAAAATAAAATAAAGAAAGAGGAAAAGGAAAAAAGAAGGAGAGAAGGTGAAAAGACAAAAAAAAGGGAAAGGAGAAAACAATAAGAGAAAATAAAAGAATAAGGAGAAAATAAAAAAAAGAATAAAGAAAAAAAAGAAGAGAAAGAAAAAAGGATAAAATAAAAATAAAAAAGGAAAAATAAAAAAATAGGAGGAAAAATAAGGAAAAAATAAAAAAAAAGGAAAAAAAGGGCAAAACTAAAATAAAAATAAAAAAATGAGTATTTTAGGTAAATTTCTCTTAATTTTAAGTATTGGAAAATGATTTCTTATTTTAAGGATGAAAAATTATTTTTTCTTTATTTTTAAGTTATTTTCCTTTGACTAACCATGTATTTTCTATTGACTTAATTTCTTTATTAATCTGAACACTGAAAAAGAAAAATATTTTATGCAAGATTTTAAAATAATATTAAAACTAAATACTTATCATATCGTGTATTTATATAAATAAAACTGAAACACTAATTTCTTTATAGATCTACAGTGCTGAATTTAACATCCAATTTTGCATTAATAACAAAATTGCCATTGTCTTTTTTATTATTCTGCACTTCTATTTCCATGAAATCACACAAATGCTACCATGTTTAGCTTTAGCATAACAATATTGATAGCCCTTATTGAAAACGACGTCGTATTGGGAATTTACATTTCTCTCCTCATCTATTTGGTTAAACATTGTCATCGTGCTAACTCTTTTGCTCGATGTGATTCATCTTTCTTTTTACGCCCCTATTAAATGCCTTCAATGATGTCATCTTTCTTTGTTTCAACGAAAATTCATATTCTTTGGCTTTTTATAGCCTTATTCCCCTTATTCTCCTACACTCTTCATAATGGCCGCTTTTCTTCCCTCTCCTCTGCTCTGTCTTTCAGCCATGTCTTCTTTTTGCACATTCTCTTTTTTTTCTTACATGTTTTTTTTATGTCTTGCTCTACTTCCCTTATGGCTTCTCTTTCTTCTTTGCCTTCGATTGTGCCTTTTTTAGTGGCTTAAGTCTTATCACCATCATTTTGAGTCAAAGAAGAATCATTTTTAACTTTGACAAACTTTGTGTGAGTTAATGATAATGAGGATGCTCTAATTGAATACCCTATTGTATAGGTATTGCCATGGAGTCTTTGGGAAATATAAAAGACTATTGAGTGAGTCTTTTCCTTTTTGAAATTTTAAAATAGAGGTTTTAAAATAAAAAATTTCTTTTAAAAGTTTTTGTTTTCAATTATAGCTTTCCCAAGCTCACATTTAAAAAGAGTATAAGCTTTCAAATCTTGAGCAAGTTGCTCATTGTATAAAATAACTTTTGAAAATTCATTTTTCAAAATCTCAAATTCTTTGGAAATTTTATAGCTTTTTCTTAGAAAGTAAATTTTATAGTTTATTATAAGTTTACTCATAATAGAGATCTCATCATCATCATCATTATCACAATAATCATTAAAATTATCATAGTCATCATAAAAAAATGAGAAGTAAAAAGAACCTCTTTATTGTCTTCAAAAGTGATGAAATAAAGGTTGGCTACTTCTTGTTGCTCCTCTTCCTTTTATGAATTGAAATAGTGTGTCTCATGTGGCTTTAACTTCTTTTCTTTTATCCTTTGCTCCCTTGGTTTTGAATTTTAACTTAGGGCACTCACTTCTAGTGTGACTTAGTTTATTATGTTCATAGTAAGTAACCTTCTTATATTTCTTCCCTTCATTCTTTTTGTTGTCTCTTTTCCTTAATAAATTCTTTCTTCTCAATAGCTTCTTGAAGCTTATAGTGATCATAGCAATTTCATCATCTTTTGTACTAAAGTTAATAAGACTCTTATTGTCACTAGCTTCTTGAGAGGCGTTTAAGGTAATTCCTTTCTTCTTCTCATCTTTATCTCCCCTTTCATCCTTTTTTTTTGTTTTAAGGTAAGCTCAAGTGTTAAGAACTTTTTAACAAGTATGTCAATGGATTTTAAAAAGAAATAAAAAATTCCCTAAAGGGGTGAATAGGGCTAATTTGAGTTTAAGAAGAAATTAAAAAGAGATAAAGAGCTTGGTAAGCGATTAAGAAGATAAACATAAGGATTTAAAGAGATAAATTCCTCAATTGAACATACATCTTCACCTAACATTGCCCAAGTTAGGATTTTAAACCTCTAACTCCAATCTATTAACTTAGATTGAGTTTACAACTAAAGTTTTTGAGGCTCAACTCAAACTTATTACAATCCTTGAGTTTTATTGGTTTAATTCAAACTAAAACCCAAATCCCAAATGTGTTAATGGTTCATACTTTAACCAAGTCCTTAAAAATAGTTCCTTACTTCCCCTTTAACCTAAGAAAAAGAAGATTTAAAATCTATATGAGAGCACACAAACCCACACTCAAAAATGTTTAAAAGAATTGATAATACATACAATAGAGATTTAAATTTCATACTGAATGCTATGCGAAATTTGTTTAATAACTATCAAAAACTTATAAATGAAGTTTTGTGATGAGTATGTATAGTTAGAGATCAAATTAAAACTATTAGAGTGCATTTAATTTTGCCTTTAACCACCCATAATTTTATTAAATGAGAATTCAACTTTTTATAGAGAGATGGATGCTCATAGTTATAAGGGGTATGCTTACGATCGTGAGTGTTAAAAACTAACAATTAGGGATACCAAGTATTTGTTGAGCCTGAGGTAGACATGCCTCACAATCATGATGGGCTGCCTTACAATTATGAGGATAAATCATGAGAGGACTAGACTCCTTGTTGCTTTAGGCTGCCTTTCTTTACAATTGGGACCAATGGCTCACAATCAGGATGAAAGCACCTCATGATCATATAAAGGAAAATAATAAGAGGCACAAAATTTTATCTTGACTTGGCTTCATATAAGCTTCAGCTCATGAGGTCTCCTCACACTTGTGACCCTGACTTGTGAGGGGTAGTCAAAGACTTGAAACATAAACGTTTTGACCTTTATTAAGTCCCCTATTGATTCATGATTATTGGTATGACTTTAAGAGATATTAATTGTGATTTTGAAGACTTTAAATGAGCTTTAAGTGTCCATTGTTGAATCATGATATTTGAGTTCAATTTTGAGGACTCTAAGTTGATCTTTCAAGGCTTAACGACTTTTAATTACATCTAATAAACACACTTAAAAGTAAATATTAGTGCCTTCAAATCCTTTGTTAAAGTCCAAAATCGAGATTGATCATTATTATATATAAAACTACTTAATTTTACATATATAACCAATGTGAGGATTAATTTTTCTAACACGATACCTAGCCACATGTGAGGCTTAACTAGTATGTGCTATAAATGGCCAAAGTCTTGCATGGTATAAACTTGAATGATGTGGCAAAGAAAAAGGGTTTTTTAATAAGAATAATCATATAGGAATAAATTAGTGTCTCTAATATCAGCTCTAATACCATGTGACAAAATAAACTAAAAAAATAACAATAAAACTTTTATCTAACCTAAAAGTTCAAACTTTTGGCTTTAGTTCCAAGGAAAAACATTCTAAGTTCTTTAAAAATGTCATAAAGGCAAGGTGAAAAGAGAGTTCTCTTAATAAGAAAAAAATAAAAAATTCACCGATATTTTACATTTTGGTGCCAACAACATTAACCCCTATTCTTATTTTTATTTGTCAGTTTCTAAAGGTTCATCCCTCTAAGATAAATCTCTCTTAGCAAGTTTATTTGGCCTTTTGAGACCATCTATTAACCATTATCTTCTTTTCTTTTCTTTACCCCTATTTTTTTCCTTAGAAATATGTCGTTGTTTGAATAATTTACAGCTACCGACAGTTGACATTTTAATGTTAGTGGCACTAATCTTTATTTTCTTTTTTCCTTTTAATTTTTTTTTCGAGTTATGATAATTTGAAGTTTATTAAAACACCTTATTATAAGTTATGAAACTATTATATTCTCTTCTCCTTGGATTGTGATTTCATAGAAAGGAACATAACAAAAGAAGATGATGCACAAAGAGACATGAGGGCGACTATGATTTTATAATAGAAAAAAATAGGTGATTTATTTAGGTTAAACCATGGGTTAACCCATGAACTTTATAATTGTTTCTTGAAATGTTATTAGGTAGCTAACGGATGGTCCAACAAGTCCCTTTTATTGTGATAGCTTAAAAAAGGCCAAAGGGTCAAATTGGACCCCCAACTATGCATTGAAGTCCACATTGAACCTTAAAGTTTTTTTCTGTTCCAATAGGAGATTTTTCATTTAAAATTATATCATATTAGACCTTATGTAATACCCTATATTTTATTTAAATAAAGTAATTTCCAAACTGTGTTACTAATAATTACTTTTGAATTATATTATACAACTGTTAATTATTTTGCTATTTAATTGAGATATATTTATGTTAATATTATTTTAGGATTATTAATTTGTGAAAGAATTATATGTGAGTATTATTTATTTATTGTTTAAATTTTCATTGTTTATTTTTATTATTATCATCATCATCATCATCATCATCATCATCATCATCATCATCATCATCATCATTATTATTATTATTATTATTATTATTATTATTATAAACTACATTAACCTTATGGTTATTTTATGTGTTACTATGTACATGCATATACATATTTATATATACATACACATATATAATTAGGGTTTAACTATTATTTTATGTGTGTACATTAAAATAATCTTATTTTATTTTGTGTATAGGTATGTATATACGTGTAATATCCTGTGTTTTTAAAATATTTTTACACTGTACCGGGATATGCAGTGTTAATAATTTTTGTATATATATTACGATATTTTTATGAGTTGTTATGTATTTTAAACCTATTTTAAATACTGTGTATTATTTTCAGTGTTTTACGTAAAATTTTCCCTAGACTTGCATTTTCGGGGAAATTTTCACGTAAACAATGTATTATTAATTATTTTAAATGTATTTACGGATTTGCATGAACTCATACATATTTTTAAATTATTAAATAAAGTCTGTGTATGTATATTTATTTAATTAGGGTTTATTATTTCCCTAATATTTTATTAATTATTTATTTGTTTTATTGTTATTTAATTAATTTTATTTAGTATAAATTATTAAAATATTAAATTTTATGTGTGTGGTGTATATTTGATGTGTGTAATTTAATATTATTTTAATATATAGTATAAAGTATATATATATACATATATTTGTCAAAAATCAAAAAGTTTGGAAAATTACACATTTGCCCCCGATCATCCCTTTCTTCCCCGATTCTTCCCTTCTCCGTTTCCGATCGCTGCCGTGCCGTTTCTTCATCGTGGGTGTGCCGTCCGGTGTGCCACCGTCTTCCCCGACCAATTCCGCCGCCTGAGGAGGCCGTTTCCGGCGTCTGGAGATCGATTTTGGCCGGAGAAGCCGAAAATCGATCCACCATCGATCACGTCGATTCCGGCCACCGTTTTCGACACCCGCCGGTCTTTTTCTTCTCCTTGAGCTCCGGTGAGTGTGATTCTAGCTTTGGTTTGAGCTTAAATGGTCTAGAATTGCTTAGGTTTCGATTTTGTCAATTTCGGCCTATTAGGGTTTTCGATTTTTTTGAGCTTCGAATTGGATGATTCATAGAAACTCCCTTCACAAATGTTGTTCCCAGTAGCTCAATCTACATGTATGAATTTTTGTAGAATTTTTGGAGATTTTTTGGATTTTTGGGTATTTTTGAATATTTTAATATTATTTTCTAATTTTCGGAAATTAATTATTTAAATTATGAAATTGGAGTTTATGGTTGAATTAGGTTTTTAAATGAATTATAGGAATTTATTTGGAATTTTTATGAATTTCTAAGTATTTATTTTGAATTATTGAAGTTTATGTGATTTTGAGAAATTAGGTTAATTGTGTTTTTATTTGAATTTAATTGGTTAATTGAGTTTAAGTATGATATTATTGATAAATATGTTGAGAAAATTAATTTTGGATAATTGTATAATTTTTGGTGAATTTTTGAAGTAATTTAAGTATATTTATATATATAGGGGTATTTTGGTAATTTTACCCTAAATTGTCTAAAAAAGTAATTTAATTGGTTTTAATAATTATTTAAGGTATAAAAATGATTTCTATAAATTATTTAGTATTTTTAACTAATTAAAACTATTTTTCGTGAATTATTTTTCAATTATATATATAATATACGGTTTTACTAATAAAATGAGTTTTTATCGGTTTTTACAGTGTTTTAAGGTTAATTATGTAATTTTTACCTATGAGATGTATTTCTATGTTGTGAGGATATTTTTGGTATATCTGGAATTATTCTGTGTTTGTGGATCCCGGTCGGTAGACTGTAGTTTGGAGTCCGACCGTGGGATTTTGATTATGCCTTGTGTAGTTTTTCGAAGTGTGTTTCTTTACAGGGTCAGCTCTACTCTTTTGAGTAGAGAGATGTCTGTTTTACAAGGGAGGTTCTGTCGAATTTTTGGTAGAATTCTCGTAAAACGTGATGTCCAGTCGAACCCTAATTCTGTTTCCATATTTTAATACTCTAGATTGAATTCTAGGATTTCTACTAGGTTTATTCTAATGTTGGTTATTTATTGCTTGTTTAGTTGCGCCGAGACCGAGGGCTAGTGGACCAGGCCCG
>CANTUR010000753.1:0-55695 GCA_947683625.1 Mallotus nudiflorus
ATTGTGATTATTTATTGATATTTATGGATTTTAATGATTTTTATTATATTTATTATTAAATATTGATTTGTGCTGAATTGTGAACCTTGGTTGGGAATTTGAGTAGTTTAAGGTTCCAACCCGAAGTGTTGAGCTTTGTGAATTTTAGAAGTGTGTTTTCTTGAAAGATCGGCTCTACTTTTAGTAGAGAAATGTCGATTTTACAGAGGAGACTCTGCTGATTTTTTGGTAGAATTCTTGTAAAAACATGACATCAATCGATTCTGAGTTTCTAGTTTTTAATTAAGTTTTAATTCTTAGATCAAGTCTTTCTTTAGAATTCTTAGATGTATAAGTTAGGAATTTATTCTAATTTTATTATTTTTTATTTTTTTAGTTCCGCCAAAACTGAGGCTTATAAAACCAGGCCAGTCGGGTTCGTCTCGAATGGTGCAAACTTATAAGTTATTATCTTATATATGCATTGCATATAGGATGCATGATGATAAGCATTCCTATTTTCAAAATTTATTTTATACATGAATTATTTTATTAAATGATTTAGTATATTTTTTGTATACTTTTAGTATATTTTTGGTATATTTGCTATATATGAGACATATATGCTAAGTATATTTTTAGTATATCTTTTTATATATATGTGACATATATATGTTAGTATATTTGGTATATTTTTGGTATATAAAAGGTATGTTGTTTTCAAATGAATGCTATTATGTTTAAATGATGCATTTTATTATTTTCCATAAATATAAGATTGATTTGAAGGATAGCAATAGAACGTGCTACCTAGTGGAGTACGCTAGGACTGTTGTGTGACAATACGATAGAATTAGGTTGAAAAATCTGATAATTGTTTATTGAGATGTTAGTTATTGGAAAGGATGACTGTGAATCCTCGGTTGATCTAGTGTACTCGAGGCCAGTCATGCCGGTAATGAGATTGCGGAACCTCAGTTGACCTATTGTACTCGGGGGCCAGTTCTACTACCTTAAGTTGGATAAATGAATACTCAGAGTTTTGGTTAAGCCTGTTAGCTACTATAAGAAAAGGGGTCATGTTAAGGCAAAGTGTTCAAAGTTGAAAAATATAATAGAGAGAGGTGATTATAAAGGTGATGATGCTAGTGTTATTGAAAATGTAGAAGATTTTGATAATCAAGGGGATCTTCTCATTATCGCTAACAGTAGGGTCAATTCAATAAATGACTAAATTTTTTACACTATCTGCACATTCCATATAAGTAGCAATTGGGAATGGTTTACAACCTATGAATTAAGAGATATGGGGACTGTTTTGATAAGAATAATACTCTTTGTAAGATTATCAACATTGGTTCATCAGAATTAAGATGCATGATGGGATCATTAGAAAACTTGAGGGTGTTCAGCATATTCCTAATTTGGGATGAAATCTTATTTTTGTTTCTACCTTTAACAGTAAAGGTTATAGTTATTCAGGCAGGTGGAGTGTTGAAGATCATTAAGAGCTCTCTCGTTGTGATTAAGGGGCATTTAAGACATGTTAAGTTGTACGTCTTGAAGGGTTTCGACCATTATAGGTGATGTAGCCATCACTTCCTCCGAGTTGGATAATACTACACTTTGGCATTTACGTCTAAGCCATATGAGTGAGAATGGCTTGGCAGAGTTGAACAAAAAAGGATTGATTAATGGTCAGATTGGGAAATTAGAGTTTTATGAGCACTGTGTGTTTAGAAATAGAAAAGGGGTGACTTTCAGTAAGGACATTCACAACACTAAAGGGACACTTGATTATGTTATTCAGACCTTTAAGGACCATCCAAAGTTCCTACCCATGGTGGTGCAAGTTATATATTGACGATCATTAATAATTTCTTGAGAAAAGTTTGGGTGTTCTTTTTATAGCACAAAGAGTGAAGTGTTTGGTACTTTCAAGTAATGGAAGACTATGATTGAGAAAACAAACTAGAAAGCAAGTGAAGTGTCTCTATATTGATAATGGTTTGGAGTTTTATTTGGATAAATTTAACTCATTTTGTAAGTCCAAAGGGATCATTAGACATTTGATAATTTAGGGGACTCTACAGCAGAATGGTGTGGCTGAATGCATGAATAAGACATTAATAGAGAAAGTTCAATACTTGCTTTTAAATTTTGGGTTACTAAGTCATTTTAGGCTAAAGCTACTATTACAGCCTATTTTCTTATTAACCATTCTCCTCAACAATGATTGATAAGAAAACTTTAAAAAAGGTATGATCTGGTACTTTTTCTAGTTATTATGACTTAAAAAAATTTGGTTGTCCTACCTATGCTCATGTTGATAATGGAAAATTTGAACCTAGGTCTATAAAGTGTGTCTTTCTTAGGTATATGTTTAGTGTTAAGGGTTATAAGCTTTAGTTTTTCGTGTTAAAAAAGGTTATTATTAGTCGTAATGTAATCTTTAATAAAACTTCTATCTTAGGTAACTCATCTCTTAGAGATATTTATAATGAGTCTATATAGCAGCAGAATACAGACATGAACATGGAGTTTCAAATTGGGACAGAATCCACACCAAAAGCTACATTAGATAAGAGTTCAGAGGTGCCTAATGATTATGAAGCTACCACAACCTTAGTACTCTATTGTGAGGGATAGATCTAGGAGGACCATTTGACCACCATAAAGATACACTGAAGCATATATGGTCACTCACGCATTAAATATGGCTAAAGATATTGAAGTTGGTATAAAGAGGCAATTAGTTGTGTCGATTCAAAAAAGTGGGTTATTGTCATGCATAAGGAGATGGAGTCTCCACACAAGAATGGCACATAGGAGTTAATAAAGTTACCAAAAGGCAAGAAAATTTATTCGGTGTAAGTGGGTGTTCAAGAAGAAATAAGGCACTCCGAGTGTTAATGATGTAAAGTACAAGGTGAGACTTATTGCTAAAGGCTATAGTCAGATTCCAGGTGTGGACTTTACATATATGTTCTCTCTTATTATAAAAATATAGCTTTATTCAAGCTTTACTTAGGATTTTTGCAAGACATAATCTTAAATTGGAATAATTGGATGTCAAAACAGCATTCTTATATGGAGAGCTTGAGGAGAACATCTATATACATCAACTAGAGGGTTTTGTTTGCTTCAGGAAATAAAGACTATAAAGAAATATCTCTATAGGTTAAAGAAGTCTCCAAGTTAATGGTATAAGAGGTTTGATGCTTTTATGATTTCTCATTGGTTTAGACATAGTAGTTATGACAGTTATGTCTATTTTAAAAAGAACCATGATGGGTGTGTATCTTTTTCTCTCTATTGATTGTAGCTAAAGATAGAGAAGAGATTAGAAAGGTCAAAGCTTAACTTAGTGTTGAGTTTAAGATGAAGGATTTGTATAATGCAAAGAAGATCCTTAGTATGGAGATTATAAGAGATAGGAAGGCCAGCTTATTATATTTTAGTTAAAAAAGGTTACATTGAGAAAGTGTTATGTATGTTTAATATGCACAGTTGCAAACCTATAAGTACTCCATTGGCTTCACATTTTAAGCTATCATCTTTGTTGTTTCAACAGTTAGATGATGAGATTAAGTATACATCTCGAGTTCCTTATTCTAGTATAATAGGATTCCCTTATATACGCTATGGTTTGCACATGTTTGGATTTTATCACATGTTGTGAGTTAAATTAGTATATATATGGCTAATGTAGGTAAAGAGAATTAGAAAGTAGTTTAATGGATGCTTCATTACTTGAGTGGCTCTTCTGGGGGGTGTTTGCATTTTAGAAGAAATAAGGATAGGATTGTTGGTTTTGTGGACTCTAATTTTACTAATATTCTTAATAAAAGGAGATTATAGACCGGGTTTATATTTTGCATTAGTGGTTGTATGCAATTAGTTGGAAGACAACATTGTAAGCTTCAATTGCATTGTTTACCATAAAGGCTGAGTAAGTACATGGCCAATACTGAAGCAATAAAAGAGGCCATTTAGTTGAAGGGGTTATTTGGTGAGCTTTATGATTATTTGAATCTTATGACTTTGTATTGTAATAGTCATAGTGCTATTTACCTCACTAAAGATCAAATGTTTCATGAGAGCACTAAGCACATTGATGTTCACTATTACTTTATTCAAGAAATTATAGCTAAGGGTGACATTGTTATGGAAAAGGTTAGTACTCTTGATAATCCTGCTAATATAATGATTTTCTTTGTCCGATTATGAAAGAGGCAGAGTTTTGTGTTATTTTGTGTGTTATGGAGTGTTTTGTGTTTTTTAGGGATGATTTTAGTACCTTAGGAATTCACATCAAGGTGGAGATTGTTAAGTTTGTAATATGAATTTTAAGGAGATTTGATGGTTTTAAAGGTTTTGGATCATGGCACAGTCATGTTTAGGCCATGTTGAGGTGTATGTTTTTTCCAATAAGGAGCATAGCTTAAGCATAGGCATATTGATGCATGTGTTAGAATCTCCATTGTCATGACCCAAACCTAGGAGTCATGACCAGCGCTAGGGAACAGGAATTCTCACGAATTCAGAACTCGTAGTAAGCCTTAATATATAAAAACTCAATAAAACATAATTATAAATATTGCTCAAAATTAAAATTTTTAAAATCAAAAAGGAATCTCCATATATATATATATATATATATATATATATATATATCATAATAAAAAATTTATACAATTATTTAAATACAAAACCTCAGTCAATAATAATATACAGTCAATAATAATATAAAATACTACAACAAGATATACTACTACAACATCTAATAATACAAAGAGTTATAGTTCAAAATTTACACAGATCAGTCTCTGAAGAATGAGTCTAGCGAAGAGAACTATAATGGGATGTATGATGAGAAGGATCCTAAAAAAATATTTGAAGGGGGTCAGACCTCATTGAGTGATTTATTATTATATACATACATGCAATCTAGGCATACAAGTAATCAAGCATCAATATAATATTTATATTTATATAATTTATACACACATTTCATATAGACGCTTAAAATCAAATGTTTGATAAGTAAATAAAAGCGGTAAGATTTAGATAGAGGACCGGAGCAAAACCCTAAAATATTTTGCAACCTCAAACACTAAACCTCACTAGCCAATAAGCTCACTTAAATTCAAAAATATTTCTCTTCTTAAAATTTTCAATAGACTAGCCCTGAAACACTGAGTCAACTGAGCTTCCGCAGTCTCACTGTCGACATAATTGGCCCCGACACACTCAGCCAACCGAACTTCCGTAGTCACACCACTCCCAAACCACAAATCTCAATAATCAATTTTTAATCATATCTCACATCAATAAAAATTTATAGCCCAGTATCTAGCATACTGTTGTACAACAGCCCTAATCTAGCCCAATATGTAGCACATTCTACAACTATCATCCAAAATAACATTTCATAATTAGAATATTAAAATCATATTAAATATAATCAGCATCCAAATTACACAAATAAATATTCATACACACACACACACACACACATATATATATGCAACATATACATAATAACCATGTCAATTAATATTTAATGCAACAAAGCATAATTAAATTCATATTTTATTAAGAACATGGATGCGAATAATAAAAATTCTATACGCAATGCATATATATAATAATAACTCACACGTAGAATGCGTTCCTCTAAGATGACTCGATTGGCCCTATTCTGTAAGCTTCGGTCTCAGCGCAGCTATAGAAAAATAATAATTAGGATAAAAATCCTAACTTTATATATTCTAGATTTCTAAGAATAAACTCAATCTAAGACATGAAAAGACTCAAAACTAAACACAAATCCGATGTCACATTTTATGAGAAATCCACCAAAAATTTGACAAAGTTTGCTTTATAAAACAAATATCTCTCTTCTAAAAATAGAGTCATTTCTACACGAAAACACACTTCAAATATCTCCAAAGCTCAATATCTCAAGTTAGGCCCCTGAACTATAATTCACTCTCAACCAAGAACCAATCATCATAAAATATACAATAAAATAATATAATTTCTCAAATCACTAAAATATATCATAAAAAAATTAAAGAAATTTATTTTCCAAATAAATAATAATATTTTACTAATAAAATCCATTAATAGCATAAAATTTCCATTTTTCAAATGAATTAGCTTAATTTGTAAATAATTATTAAAATCACTTATTAATATCAAAAAATAATAATAAAATGCTCATTTAGGCTCAAAAATAATAAATAAATTTACTTTTCATTTAATTTCCCAAAATAACTACTAAATAATTAAAAAATGGAAAATAATTATAAAAATTATTTTTACACTTTTATTAATAAAAAAAAGTCTAAAACAGAATAATTATCAATAATTTCAATTAAAATCAAATAATTCACTATTTTCTAATATTTTTCAAAAAATACATAATTATACATAATCTTTAAAAATTCATATCTCAAATTCTATATATAATTTCACAAACTTCCTTTACAAAGTTTAGTCTACATAATTAATATAATTTATTAAAAATATAAAATTTTTCAGGCCAGAGCAATTATATGAACAGCAACCCGAACCCAAAAAATCACAAAAATAATTAAAAATCATCATTGGCTAGATTTCAACCTCAATTATAATTTATCGCAAAACAACTATATCTAATTAAATCAAATTCAAGCTCAATTTAACAAAATACTCAAAATTAACCTAAATACAAATTCTCAAAATTAGGGTCATTACCGAAGTTACCCGGATGAATTGAGTGAGGGGAAATGAAGCCTGGAGGAAGAGCTTCCGATCAAGATCGGCAGCAACAGCTGGACTGCCCGAAATCATAGTCAACAAGCTCTTGATTAATATGGCAACAAATGGAAAACCAGGAAGGAAACAAGAAAGAGATGGAGAAGGAGTTGGTGGTGTCGCCAGGGGAAGGAGGAGCTGCTGCTTCAGCTGGCGATGCTAACAGGTGGCGGCGATGTGGTGGCGGTGGCTGGTGGTGGTGGTGACGCTGTCAGTTAGGAGAAGAAAAGATAAAAAGAAAAAAAAGAAAAAAAGAAAAAAAATTAGTTTTGTATTTTTTTTAATACAAAATAATAATAACTTTTAAAATAATAATAATATTCTAATATTTTTAAAATCTAAATTTCCACCAAATATATATACATTTAACAATTAACCAATAATTTAATAAAACTACACAAATAATAATAATCTCATAAATAAGTAAATAATAATTAACACTAAATAATCCCATACTGAAATATAATAATTAATTAAAAATTTAGGTTATAACAATCTTCCCCCTTACAAAAATTCATCCTCGAATTTTAGATAAATAAAGAGGAATAAAAAGTTTATCGAGTAAACAGATAAGGATATGCCACCCACATCTCCACTTTAGTCTCTCATGTGTGCTCTTCCACATTATTACTCCTCCATAAGACTTTAACCATCGGAATCTACTTAGAACGCAACTGTCGAACTTGATAGTCAATGATAGCCATTGGTTCTTCCTCATATGTCAAATCTTCATTCACTTATACACTCTGATGCTGTAAAACGTGCGAAAGATCCAAAATATACTTCCTGAGCATCAATATATGGAACACTGGATGCAGCTGAGACAAATTCAAAGGTAAAGCCAACCAATATGCTACCATGCCAACTCTCTCCAAAATCTTAAAAAGCCTTATATATCTTGTTGCCAACTATCCCTTCTTACTAAATCTCATAACACTTTTCATTGGTGACACCTTCAAGAATACATAGTCTCCGACCTGAAATTCCATATCCTTGTATTTTAGATCTGCATAACTCTTATGTCTGCTAGGTGTTGTTTCCAGTCTCCTTTTGATCAAAGCAACTTTCTCAGATGCATCCTGGATAATTTTTGGTCCAGTTAATTCTCTTTCCCTAACTTCATTCCAACATACAGGAGATCTACATTTCCTTTTATACAATGCTTCATATGGTGTTATCTCAATACTATTATAGTAACTATTATTATAAGCAAACTCTACCAATGGTAGATGATCATCCCAACTGCCTTCAAGATCCATTACACACATCCTCAACATATCTTCAAGTGTTTAGATCATTCTCTCAAACTGACCATCTATCTGAGGATGAAAAGAAGTACTAAAGTCATGCCTAATACCTACCGCTTCTTGTAACTTCTGCCAAAATTGAGAGGTAAACACTGAACCTCTATCAGAAATAATGGAAACAAGCATCCCATAAAGACACACAATAATCTTAATGTATAGCCTAGATAACTTGGCCACTGAAAAAGTAGCTTTAATTAGCAGAAATTGAGCTGACTTGGTTAACCTATCCACTATCACCCAAATGGAATTATATCCATCCTTAGAATGAGGTAATCCTATCACAAAAATCCATAATGACTCTCTCCCATTTCCACTCAGGGATCGAAAGAGATTGAAGCTTCCTAGAAGGCTTCTGATGCTCTGCTTTCACTTGCTAATAGGTCAAGCACTTAGAAATAAATTTGGCTACATCTTTTTTCATTTCATCCTACCAGTAAAGATCCTTAATATTATGGTACATCTTAGTAAAACCAGGATGTACATTATAGGATGCAAAATGAGCTTCTTCCAATATCTCCTCTCTCAAATTATCCACATCAGGAACACATAATCTCTCACTGATAAATAGCACACCTTTATCATCAAGATTAAAATCAGTGAACTTCCCTTCATGAACTTTCTCCCTAAGCTCAACCAAATTAGGATCTTGGTTCCGAGCTGCTTTGCTCTTATCCCTCAATACTGATCTAACTCTAAACTGAGCTAACAATCCTACTGACCTGGTTATCATCATTATTAACCCTTAGTCCACCAACTTATGCATCTTTTAGATTAACAGTCTCTTCTCCACACTGATGTGAGCAAGACTACTTAAGAACTTCCTACTCAAGGCATCTACTACCACATTAGCCTTGCCTGGATGGTATAAGATATCACAGTCATAATCCTTTAGAAGCACTAACCATCTTATTTGTCTGAGATTTAAATCTCTCTACTAAAAGATATATTTCAAACTCTTGTGATCAGTGCAGATCTCGCATGTTACCCCGTATAGATAATGACTCCAAATCTTAAGAGCAAATATTACATTGGCTATCTCTAGGTCATGAGTAGGATAGTTATACTCATGCTTCTTTAACTGCTTGGAAGCATAAGCCACTACCCTTCCATTCTGCATCAACACATAACCTATGCCAACTCTGAAAGCATCACAGTACATAGTAAATTTGTCTACTCCATTGAGCAAAATCAATACTGGAGCTGTAGACAACTTCTCCTTCAACAGTTGGAAATTGTTCTCACATGCATTTGACCATAAATTTCACATTCTTTTGAGACACACAAATTATAAGTGCTATAATCCTTAAGAAATCTTGAACAAACCTCCTATAATTCCCAGCCAAACCTAAGAAACTCTGAATCTTAATAATTATTGTCAGTCTAGGCCACTCAAACACTGCTCAAACTTCTGTGGATCAACCTGAATGCCATCCATAGACACTACATACCAAAGGAATGCTACACTTTCCAATCAAAAATCACACTTTGAGAACTTAGCATAAAGTTGATGCTCCCTTAGTGTCTATAGCACTATCCTCAAGTGATATATATACTCTTCCATACTCCTCGAATACATCAGTATATCATTAATGAATACCACTACAAACTGATCCACAAATGTCCTAAACACCCTATTCATCAAATCCATAAAGGCTACTAGTGCATTGGTTAATCCAAAGGACATCACCATAAACTCATAGTGGTCATATCTAGTACAGAATGTTGTTTTAGGAACATCGACCTCACTAATATGTAATTGATGATAGCTTGACCTCAAGTCGATCTTAGAAAAGAACTATACATCCTGAAGTTGATCGAACAAATCATTTATCCTCAAAAGAGAATACTTGTTCTCAATAATCACCTTGTTCAATTTTATATAATCAATGCACAAATAGGACTGGTGCACCCCAAGGAGAAGTATTGGGTCTTATGAAACCCTTGTCCAGTAAATCTTACAACTGCGCCTTTAACTCTTTCAACTCCATAAGAGCCATCCTATAAGGCAGCATAGAGATAGAAGTTGTGTCTAAAACTACATCAATGCAAAATTCAATCCCCCTGTGAGGTGGTAAACACGACAATTCATCAAGGAAGACATCTGGAAACTCACATGCTATAGGAACATCTGAGATGGATGTCGATTCTGTTATAGTATCCTTGACACCCTTTTCTCAGCATTTTTCTTGCTGTAATAGTAGAAAGAAGATTCTAAGGTACTGAACTCTTATCACCCAAAAACTTGAATTCCTCTACACCTGAAATTCTAAAAATCACATATTTACTATGACAATCCATTATAGCATGATATTGAGATATCCATTCCATACCCATAATTACATCAAAATCCATTACATCCAACAACACCAAATCTATAGGTAGCTCTCTACCTTCTACCAACACAGGACACCCAAAAAGAATCATGTCAGTGTTTAATGAATCACTTAAAGGTGTGACAACTGATAAATGAATCCCCATCCATGCAATTTGCCAAACTGATTTCGAAGACAACACAGGGGACACAAAAGAATGGGCAGTACCTTGACCAATTAAAAATCTAGCATTGATAAAACATTTTAGGAGTGTACCTGCTACCACTACGTTGTGTTGGGTTTCGTGATACAAATACAGCGGAAAAATTAAAAATTTATCACGTTCTTAAACCTGGATCCATGTAATTCGACTACTTGATTAAATCTAGGGTTTCAAGAATCTCACCAAGATGCAGAAGATGCAAGATTTTCTAAAAGGATGAGAGGAAGTTCACATCGGTGACACCTTACCTCGAGCCTTTTGCTTTGATTATTCAGATCTAGACATCTCCAAAAGGATGTGTCCTCTATAGGTATCCACATGAACAGCCCTTCATAAAATGAATTGGAGTGTGTGCTAGCAACCTCCTTAATTGTCTCATAAATCAAGAATAAAAGAAAAACTCTGTCTTTGTTTTCTAAGAAGAAAGAAAATGAATTTGGAGGCAGGAAAAAAAAACAAGTTTGTTAAACCCTAGAGAATATAACATATTTATAAACTCCAAATTAGGGTTTCACCTACCAATGACCTTTTGGTAACTTCCATTTATTATATTCTGATTTTATTTAAAAACAAATCAGAAATAATATCTTATTTATTTTTTTTAAAATAACATTTATCTTAAATAAATAAATAAAACACTTTAATTATTTATTTCCACAGAGTTTATTTTTGGGCTTATTAAAACCAAATTCGTTTTGGGCTTGTTCTAAATGTGTGACCCTGTAGGTTCGCATAACATTGGCAATGGGCCTAAATCTCTATTTAGGCCTATAAGTCATAAGTGGCCTCTAACAAGACATTATGACTACCCAAGTCATGTGAAGTCAATAATCAGACATAACCTAATTATAGTGAATTTTATTGTCCCTTTATCATATGATATCCTAATTGAACACAAGGCATAGAATGTCATTCCTATATAGTTCAATATTGTGACTTGATTCTAAGTAGACTAAAAATGATAATTCTTTATTAATTCATTTCAGCATGGCCATGCATTTTCCTTCAGTCTATCTCATCAGGGGGCCCTTAGATATCTTTCTCATATTAATGAGGGATAGATTCCTTCTGAATCAGTCACATTCCTCACATAACTAATTTCATATCCAATAACATCATATGTAATCGTTCGATTAAAGACAATGTTAGAATGTGTCAAAACATAAAATAGCTATGTAGAAATCGATGATGATTTCAAGGTCAAAGGACCAAAATAAAATTACTGTGATGAGAAATACTTATGACAATAATCTATGTAGTATTTTTATAGTGGGTCAATCCAGTACATGATCTCTCATCATGTACCTATGAGTTGACTTAATATCTCATATTCATGATTAGTAAAACATAACCATCAGTCAACTTTATACTAGCCTTAATACTTTAATATTTTTATATAATGAATAAATGGCTAGGGATAATTAGAATAGAACTTTTATTTTAATTTAAGGGTTTTACTATCAAGTCACATACTTGATGGCTTTAGTAAGAATTAACCATTCATATAATTATCATAAAATCAAATGATAATAAAATACCTTTTTATTAATAAAATAAGAAAGTCAATATATAATCGCAAATGATTGACCTAGTGCATATCACTAACATGTTGGATGTCTAAGCATCTTACTGTGTGAAAGTGAAGACTTTGGCCTAGCCTCTACCTCTTTATTGGATGGTAGAAGCCTGTCCAAATCCTCTGGCACTGACTTTTATCCCCTCTGCCTCGCCCCTGCTGGGCTATAAATTAAGAAGTGCTCGAGTACTAAAATGGCAATAGCTAAAATTGAGTTGGCGCTACACTAGCTAAAGATAACTTGAGAAACTGCTACTGAAAACCTGAATAGGGGCAAGATCTAGCAACATGTCCCATCTGTCCATATTGGAAACATGCCCTTAGAGCCATATAACACAGTCCCTAATAGACCTTCCCACATGTTTAGCAAGCACTAGTTTCAGATCCCACATGTTTAGCAAGCACTAGTTGCAGATCATGTGCTACCATATCTAGAATTATGTCCACTACTACTGCTAATAGCACCTACACCGAATATGATAGGTCTACAGGTCCCACTATGGCCATGTTTACCGCTCTTATGGACTGTCTACTGAGGTCTCTAGCCCCACTGAATGGATCCCTTAATCTGACTACTAGAGCCAATTTGAAATATCAAGTATGGAGTATCCTGATATCCTCCTACTCCGGTACCTCCCATCTGATAGTAGTCAGGCATAACTCCCTACTTAATGAACCTAAGCTCGATCTCCTTAGCTAGCTCAATCACTGACTTAAAAGTTAAGGCATCCCAACAAATGTAGAACCCAGTCAAGTGACGTAGGTAGTGACAATAAAATACTGATCCCTCATTATGTCCTCAGCATATCTGGACAACTGAAGAAACTCTTTGGTGTACTTTTCTATAGATTTATCGCTTATAAAAATATTCCTCAGCAAGAGTCTGTAACTCATCTACATCGGTTCTAGGCAGAATCGTCTTATGAATCACTCTCTGAACTGAGCCCATGTTAGTGTAGTCATATGGGGCTAGATAACCTGAATAAACCAATCTAACGCTGGCCCCTCTACTGACAACTCAAAAATCAGAATCTGTTGATACTCGGTGTATACAATCTGAGTCCTCGACTCAATCACGTGAAGAAAATCAAGCAGGTCTGAAGCCCTATCAAAGAAAATCCTATCAACTCTAGTGTAGAATAAGGCTGCCTCGAGGTATGACATACCTTGAACTCCCTACTGATATAAAGGCTGCAAAGGTGGTATAACTTAGGGTATAACAGCTGCACCCTGCTGAACTCCTGGTGCAAAAGCATCATCCTCAAAATCCTGGCCTATAGGTTCTTCATCCTATAGCTCTCTCTGTCTACGATGACTTGCCACTTCTCTAGGTCTACCTCTACCTTTACCCCTATGCCTAATCAGTGGCTCAGGAGGTAGAATCTCATCCTGGTAGGACTCCTCATCTTCAGCCTCATTAGCCAATAGAGTGATTCACACTCTCCTCCTCATTCTAAAAGAACATAAATAGCACAATTCAAAAAAAAATAGACATCCTAACGGTTACATAGAATTCTAAAGCAAGGAAGACTTTCAAAGACATAATCAAACCTAATTGTTGCAGTAGCTTCAAAGAAAACCCAAAGTCTAGCAACCTTGGTCCAACCATACTAAACCTAAGTTCTGATACCAACATTGTCACGACCCAAACTCGAAAGTCAAGACTGTTGCTAGGGAACAGGAATTCTCACAAATCCAGAACTCGTAACAAACCTTAAAATATAAAAAATCTCAAAAAAAAAACATAAACATAAATATTGCTCATAATTAAAATATTTTAATTCAAAAAGAAATCTCCATATATATATATATATATATATATATATATATATATATATATATATATACATATATATATATATATATATATATATATATATATATATATATATATATATATATATATATATCAAAATAAAATATTTTTATACAATTATTCAAATACAAAATCTTAGTTAATAATAATATAAAATACTACAACAAGATATACTACTACTGCAACGTCTAATAATATAAAGAGTTATAGTTTAAAATTTACATAAATCAACTAGTGAAGAAAGAGTTTGATGAAGTGAACTACAATGAGAGGTTTGATGAGAAGGATACTGAAAAAAATATTTAAGAGGGGTCAGACCTCACTGAGTGAATTTTTATTATATATATACATGCAACCTAGGCATATAAGCAATCAAGCATCAATATAATATTTATATTTATATGATTTATACACACATTTCATACAAATGCTCAAAATCACATGCTTGACAAGCAAAAAAATGCAGTAAGATTTAGTTAGATGACTGAAGCAGAAGCCTAAAATATTCTTCAACCTCAAACACTGAACCTCACTAGCCAATAGGTTCACTTAAATCCAAAAATATTTCTCTTCTCAAATTTAACAATAGACTGGCCCCTAGACATTGAGTCAACCAAGCTTCTGCAGTCTCACTACTAACATGACTAGCCCTAAGACACTCAGTCAACCGAGCTTCCGTAGTCACACCACTCTCAAACCATAAATCTCAACAATTAATTTTTAACCATATCTCACATCAATAAAAATTTATAGCCTAGTATCTAGCGTACTGCTGTGCAACAACCCTAGTGTAGTCCACTAGGTAGCACGTTCTACAACTATCCTCCAAATCAACATTTCATAATTCAAATAATAAAATCATATTCAATATAATCGGCATCCAAATTACACAAATAAATATTCACACACACACATATATATATATATATGCAACATATACATAATAACCATGTCAATTAATATTTAATGAAATATAACATAATTAAATTCATATTTTATTAAAAACATGGATGCCAATAATAAAAATTCTACATGCAATGCAAATATATAATAATAACTCACAAGTGAAGTTCACTCCTCTAAGATGACTCGACTGGCCCTATCCTGTTGGCTTCGGTCTCGATGCAGCTATAGAAAAATAATAATTAGGATAAAATTCATCACTTTATATATTCTAGATTTCTACAAATAGACTTAATCTAAGACACGACTCTAATAAAAGACTCAAAACTAAACACATATATAATGTCACGTTTTACAAGAAATCTACCAAAAATTCGACAGAGTTTGCTTTTTTAAATGGACATCTTTTTTCTAAAAGTAGAGTCATTTCTACACAAAAACACACTTCAAATATCCCCAAAGCTCAACATCTCAAGTTGGGCTCCCGGTTGAGCCCCCGAACTACAATTCACACCTAACTGAGAACCAATCATCATAAAATATACAATAAAATAATATAATTTATCAAATCAATAAAATATATCATAAAAATAATAAAGAAATTTATTTTCCAAATAGACAATAAAATTCTAATTATTAAATAATATTTTGCTAATAAAATCCATTAATAGCATAAAATTTCCATTTTTCAAATAAATTAGCTTAAGTTGTAAATAATAATTAAAATCACTTATTAATATCATAAAAATAATAAAACGCTCATTTAGGCTCAAAAATAATAAATAAATTTATTTTTCATTTCATTTTCCAAAATAACTAGTAAATAATTAAAATTGGAAAATAATTATAAAAATTATTTTTATACTTTTACTAATAAAAAATAGTCTAAAACGGAATAATTATCAATAATTTCAATTAAAATCAAATAATTCATTATTTTCTAATATTTTTCAAAAAATACATAATTATACATAATCTTTACAAATTCATATCTCAAATTCTATATATAATTTCATAAAACTTCAACCTACATAATTCATAGAATTTATTAAAAATATAAAATTTTTCGGGCTGAAACAGTTACGTGAACAGTAACCTAGACCAGAAAAATCACAAAAATAATTAAAAATCACCATTAGCTAGATTTCAACCTCAATTACAATTTATCTTAAAGCAACCATATCTAATTAAATCAAATTCAAGTTCAATTTAACAAAATACTCAAAATTAACCTAAATACAAATTCTTAAAATTGGGGTCATTACTGAAGTTACTCGTACAAATTAAATGAGGGGAAATGAAGCCTAGAGGAAGAGCTTCCGATCGAGACTAGCGGTGGTAGTTGGATTGCTCGAAATCATTGCTGGCAAGCTCTTAATTAATCTGACAACAAATGGGAAACCAGGAAGGAAAGAAGAAAGAGAGGGAGAAGGAGTTGGTGGCATCACCGGGGAAAGGAGGAGCTACTTCTACTGGAGATGTTGACAGGTGGCGGTGACGTGGTGTTAGTGGTGGTGACTATATCGAGAGGAAGAAGAAGAGAAGAGGAAAGAAAAGAAAGAAAGAAGGAAAGAGAAAAAGAAAAAATTAGTTTTTATTGTATAATTAAGATTGAATTGCTTAGTTTATTATAGAACTAAACTTGAATTTAGTAGCATTTAATTAGAAGAAAAATATTTTATAGTAGAATGATTTTAAGAGAATTTAGAGAGAGTTTGGAGAGAATTTGAAAAACTATAATATTGAAAGAATTTGAAGAATAATCTATCTTTTTCTATATCCTTCTCATTAATGAATTTTAATCTCTTTATATAGAGATCTTCTTTTCACTATTTGAGAAATATTATGTCACAAGCAATATATTGTTCATTCACATTCATAATACTCCCCCTTGAATACCAATATTTTACAACTGTCTCGTTAAAACCTTACTAAATAAAATCCAGTGGGAAAAACTTTAGCTTAAGGAAAAAGAGTACAGTGCATGATTTTTCTCCCCCTTAAGTTGATATGTATAATCTTCCTTCACATAGTATGCAAATGTCACATTCCAATATCGTGAACATATTTTCTAAAGATTGTAGTTGAAAGCGCCTTTATGAAAAGATCAGCTGAATTCTTGCTAGACTGAATATACTTGATATCTATATGATTGTCTTTTATTATCTCGTGAGTGTATGAAAAGAATCTTTGAGGTATATGTTTGGTTCTATCACTTTTGATATATCCTTCCCTTAACTGTGCAATGCATGCTGCATTATCTTCATACAAAATTATTGGACTTTTGTTGACTAAAAAACCACAAGATTCTTCAATATGATGTGTCATTAATTTAATCCACACCACACTCTCTACTTGCTTCATGTAGTGCAATAATCTCATAATGATTTGAAGAAGTAGCCACAAGCGTTTATTTTTGGGAACATCAAGAAATTGTAGTTCTATTATTTATGAACACATAGCTTGTTTGAGATTTCACTTTATGAGGATCAGATAAATGCCCTGCATCTGCATAACCAATCAATTCTTGTTTTGAATTGTT
This sequence comes from Mallotus nudiflorus, assembly GCA_947683625.1. NCBI lineage: Eukaryota > Viridiplantae > Streptophyta > Magnoliopsida > Malpighiales > Euphorbiaceae > Mallotus > Mallotus nudiflorus. The sequence continues at coordinate 17,463 of CANTUR010000753.1, forward strand.
AGAATAAAATAAACCCAAATCAACATTTCCTCGAAGGTATCGAAGTATATGTTTGATCCCTTTCCAATGCCTTTTTGTTGGAGCTGAACTGAACCTTGCTAATAAATTAACTGCAAAAGAAATGTCAGGTCTAATATAATTAGCAAGATACATTAGAGCTCCAATGGCAATGAGATATGGAAATTCAAAATCAAGAATTTCTTCACTTTCTTTACAGGGTCGAAATGGATCAGTCTCAATATTAAGTGATCTGATGACCATTGGAATACTTAAAGGATTTCTTTATCCATATTAAAACATTTCAAGATCTTTTTTGTGTAATTTGATTGATGCACAAATATCCCATTGTGCATTTGCTCAATTTGTAAACCAAGGCAATACTTGGTTTTTTCAAGATCTTTCATTTCAAATTCTTCCTTTAAGTATACTGTTGCTTCATGGATCTCATTTTCTATTCCAATGATATTTAAATCATCAACATATACAGCTATAATCATAAATCCGGATATTTTTTTCTTAATAAAAATGCATGGGTAGATAATATTACTCACATATGCTTTATTAATCAAATAATAGCTTAAACGATTATACCACATGCATCCAAAATGTTTTAACCCATATAAAGATCTCTAAAGCTTAATCGAATACATTTCTTTAGGTTTTGTACTTAATGCTTCAGGCATTTTAAATCCTTCAGGGATTTTTATATAAATGTCACTATAAAGTTATCCGTACAAATAAGCAGTTACAATATCCATAAGATGCATTTCTAATTTCTTAGAAACTACTAGTCTAATCAGATACCTGAACCTAATTGCATCCATAATAGGAGAATACATTTCATCATAATCAATTCCCGACCTTTGTGAAAAACCTTAAGCTACAAATCTAGCTTTGTACCTTATTATTTCATTTTTCTCATTTCTCTTTTGTACAAAGACCCACTTGTATCCTATAGGTTTCATAATTTTAGGCATAGGAATAATTGGCCCAAAAACATTTCACTTGTTTAGTGAATCTAATTCAACCTGTTTAGCATCTTTTCATTTTATCCAATCATGCCTATTTTGACATTCCATGACTAATTTTGGTTCAGGATTATCTTTTTCATTTATGATTTCATATGCAACAGTATATGAAAATATTTCATCAATACTTTTTATCTCATTTTTATTCAACAATTTTCTTGCATTAATATAATTTATCAAGATTTCTTGATTAATATCATTTATACCTTCCATTTGGGGACTTTCTTTCAAGGATATTTTCCTTGCTATCAATATGATTATCTACTCCCTTTCTTTTTCGAGAATTTTTATCCTTAGAACCAATTAGTCTTCCACGTTTTTTACATGTTTTAGACTCATGAGTGTCTTTACTCTCAGGTTTTATTTCTGAAATTTCAATATGAGCAAGAGCATTGGCTGCTGGTATATATGATTTAGTCACTCTTTTTGTATCAGTAAATGCATCTGGTAATTGATTTGCAATTGTTTGTAAGTGCATAATCTTTTGCACTTCTAATTTATATTATTTTATGTGAGGATCCAGATGTAATAATGATGGTTCATTCTATGAAATATCCCCTTTCCCTTCTTCTCTTCTCCTTTTTTCCTAATGTTAGGAAAAGAACCTCATTAAATTGGCAATCAGCAAAACGTGCTGTAAAAACATCACCAGTTAAAGGTTCAAGATATCTAATAATCAAGGGTGTTTCAAACCCAACATAAATTCCCAATCTTCATTGAGGACCCATTTTTTGTGCACTGAGGTGGCACAATAGGAACATATATTGCATAATCAAAAATTCTGAGATGGAAAATATTTGGCTCTTGACCAAATGTCAATTGTAGTGGTGAGTATTTATGATATGCACTAGGTCTGGTGCGAATTAATGAAGCAGCATGTAGGATTGCACGACCCCAAAATGAAATGGGAAGCTTTGTTCTCATTATTAATGGTCTAGTAATAAGCTGAAGGCATTTAATCAATGATTCAACTAAACCATTTTGAGTTTGTACATGGGCAACAGAATGCTCAACAATGATCCCAGTAGACATACAATAATCATTGAATGCTTGAGATGTAAATTCACCAGTTTTATCAAGTCTTACCCTCTTGATTGTATAATCAGGGAATTGTGCTCATAATTTAATAATTTCAGCTAGCAACCTTTCAAATGCAATATTATGAGTTGACAATAGACAAACATATGACCATTTACTAGATGCATCAATTAATACCATAAAATATTTGAATGGTCCACATGGTGGGTGAATTGGCCCACATATATCACCTTGAATTCTTTTAAGAAACATAGATGATTCATTCTGAATTTTAGATGGTAAAGGCCTCAAGATTAATTTTACGAGAGAACAAGTTGTACATGACATTTCATTTAATTGAGGAATTCTTTTGCCCCTTCAATGGATGCCCATGTGAATTCTCAATTATCCTTCGCATCATTACTGATCCAGGATGACCTAATCTGTCATGCCATAAATTTATTATTAAAGGATCATAAGATTTTTCTTTTACTACCATATGTGATTCAATTACATGTATATACATGTAATGCAATCCAGTAGGGAGTTTTGGCAGTCTTTCCAATACTTGTATTTGTCATGATTTATAGGAAACTATATTTAAATATTTGTTACCATTTATAGTAATGGATTAGGTATCACACCCATTTCGATATATGTCATCAAAACTCAATAAATTTCTTGTTGATTTTAGTAAAAACAAAGCTTCATCAAGTATAAATTTTGTTCCATTTGGTAACATAAATTTAGCTGTGCCAATTCCTTCAATCAAATCTACAGGACCTGATATTGTTTTTACAACTGCCTTTGTGGGCTTTATTTCAGAGAAATAATCTCTATTTTTCAAGATAGTATGTGTAGTACTACTATCTGGTATGAAGAGATATCCAATATTGTCTTTTTGTTGAGTACAATCCATATTAAACTTCAAAATAGATAAACACATAATTAATCAATTAAGGTAAAAACATAAAATAATTGTAAAGTAGGAAATTTTATTAATTTAAAAATAACATACATAACAATAACATATTCTTTAGAATTGAAAAATAAAATAGGTAATAACAACATACTTAAAATTATAGTTGCCTCAATTTCCATTGTCAGTAAAATCATAAATATCTAGATGAGTTGTATCATTAACCGGAGTATGATGCTCATTGAAGTTTATTTCCTTTTATTTGTCTTCCAATGATACCTTATAAAGTTGGCAAAGATGTGGTGGTGTACAACAAACTCGTGCCCAATGTCCTTTACTACCACATCTAAAACACACAGTTTCAGACTTATGTTAGGGCCTTTCTTGAATACCACTAATGACTGATTTTAACTTCTTTTAAGGTTAAGTCTGAGTTTTTTGTGGAGTATTATTATATTTATTTCCACGACCACGGCCAAAGAATTGACCTCTTCCACATCCACGACCTCTACCTCTCCCACATTTATGGCTATTGTAATTTTTATATCTGGAATAATTTGTAGCATTTGCTTCTGGAAATGCTACTAAGCCAGTGGGATGAGACTAATGATTTTTCATCAAGAGTTCATTATTTTTCTCAGCTACCAGTAAGCATGAAATTAGTTCAGAATATTTTTTTAAATCTCTGCATCCTATGTTGTTGTTGCAGTGTAACAATTGATGCATGAAATGTGGAGTAAGTTTTCTCCAGCATATCTTCATCTGTGACTGTTTGTCCACAAAATTTTAATTGTGATACTATTCTGAACATTATAGAATTATAGTCATTCACTTTTTTGAAATCTTGAAAGCGTAAAGCTCTTCATTCATCAGTGACTACTGGTAGTATTACATCTCTTTGATGATCATATCTGTCTTTTAGATCCTTCCAAAGAACACTTGGATCTTTGATAGTCAAATATTCACATTTTAATCCTTCATCAAGATGACGATGGAGAAAAATTATAGATTTGACCTTATCTTGCAATGAGGTGTTATTATTTTCTTTTATGGTATCAATTAACCTCATTGATTGACTATGCATTTCTACATCTAGAATCCAAGACATTTAATTTTTTTCCGTGATGTCAAGAGCAATGAACTCAAACTTTGCTAGATTTGTCATTATGATAACTAATAAAAAAAATATAACTCAATTAGAATTCATAAATTTGATGAGTATTAAAAAAATCAAACATAATCAGAATTTGCTAATTAAATATATCATGAATGAATATTACAAGAAATAATAGCAGTACAAAAAATGATACAATAATACTTAAAATTATATCAAATAGAAAATCATCTTCTATATGAATTATTCCAAAAACTATTATAATAGTCATGATAAAAACACAAATATAAATATACCAAATCATGTTTACAATTTAGAGTGAAGAGATAAAGAGAAAATGTATGAATTTGTGTGAATAAATAAAATTTAAGTTTGTCTATTTATAATGAAAAATATAGTCGTTTGTTACCATTGGTAATAAAAATATAGCTGTTAGAATTTTTTTTTAATATAATATATTGAGAAATAAATTATATTAAGTAAAATTAATAAATAATATTGATATGATTATTTATAGTAAGTGAGTTAACATAATAATATGTATAAATATGGGGCAAAGCCGTTCATTAATATAAAATGGGATATAGCCTTCCATTAACATGAATAATAAAAAAAATATAAATTGGTAGGAGGCATAGCCATCTATAAGGTTATAACCATTTCTAGCAATTCTTGCATCAATGGTGTAGTTAGTAAAACAAAATAAAAATAACAATTAATATAAAGTTAGATTGAAAAAATAAATATGCATATGAATAAATATAAATTAGTAGGAGGCATAGTTATCCATGATAATATATAATCAAATAATATATTCATAAATATTAAATATTAAGAAATATGTACCTTATTGTTTTGATCGAGAGCTTTTCGTGCTGATAATTAAGATTAAATTGTTTAGTTTGTCATAGAAAACTTGAATTTAATAGTATTTAATTAGAAGAAAAATATTTTATAGTAGAATGATTTCAAGAGAATTTAGAGAGAGTTTGGAGAGAATTTGGAGAACTATAATATTAAAAGAATTTGGAGAATAATCTATCTTTTTCTATATTCTTCTCATTAATGAATTTCAATCTCTTTATATAGAGATTTTCTTTTCACTATTTGAGAACTATTCTCTCACAAGCAATATATTGTTCATTCACATTCATAATAGTTTTGTATTTTTTTTTATATACAAAATAATAATAACTTTTAAATAATAATAATATTCTAATAGTTTTAAAATCTAAATTTCCCCCAAAATATATATACACTTAACAATTAATCAATAATTTAATAAAACTACACAAATAATAATAATCTCATAAATAATTAAATAATAATTAACATTAAATAATCTCACACTTAAATATAATAATTAATTTAAAATTTGGGTTATAACAGTCAATCTATTCAGAGAGTGACATGATCTAAGACATGGCCGTATGATAGCTATGTCAGGATCTATCATTTAGTCCAATGAGTAACACAGCCTAAAGAATGGACATGACACAGTCGTGTGATGGCCAGTGCAATTGATCTCAATTTAGGAAGTTATTTTTTTCCTTGTTTTGATTCCACTTATACCCTATTTGTATAAATATCTATTTTTAGGATTTGGCAATTAAGATCTTATTATTAGCTGCCCTAACATTCCTTTATATGATCTTTTACAATATAGTGAAATTCTCTCCTCTTCCCATGGTTTTTCCTATCTTGGGATATTCAACATAAATTCTTATGTGTTGTTTATCTATCTTTTATTTTACCATTATTTTTTTGTATTTAATTGTTTGTTTATGCACTCTGATTACTTCAATTACTCAATAGGTTGTTTAGTCATGCGAAATTTTGTTGTGAAAAAATTTATCTATTCTTCAAGAAATTATTGCAAGAAAAATAGAAATTTAATTGTTATACTTGGAAGTAACATTTATACGAATAATATAATTGACATTAATTTTTTTTAAAAAAAATTCAACTTATATTTAGCTTAAAATTTTTAATTAAATAAACTTTCACATTTATTCTTGTAATATCTCGAGTTTATAAATATTTTAATACTGCATCGGGATATGCAGTGTTAATAATTTTCATATATAATATTAATATTTTATAAATTTTTTATTTAATTAAAGCTAATTTTAATTATTTTATATTATTTTAAGTACTTTACGTAAAATTTTTCCGAAAATTTTATTTTCGGGAAAATTAACTCATAAATAATTTAATATTAAATATTTTAAATAATTTTACGGACTTGCATGAGCTCATATATATTTTTAAAGTACTAAATAACGTATATATGTGTATTTATTTATTTAACTAGGGTTTAATTAATTATCCTAATATTTTTATTATTTATTATTAGTTTTAATATTATTTAATTAATTTTTTTAGTGTATAAATTATTTAATATATTAAATTTTATGTGTGTGGTGTATATTTAATGTGTGTGAGTTTATATTATTTTAATATATAGTGTAAAAGTATATATATATACATATACATATAATATTTAAACAAAATATAAAGTTTGAGTTATATACGAGATTGTCATTCTTCCTTCTTCTTCTTCCCCGATCGTCCTCCTCGCCGTTCCGTCGTCTGCCATCTCGTTTTCAGGCCGTCGGTGTGCCTCCTGGCGTGCCACCTCCTTCCCCAGCCTTCCCCGTCGCCAACAACTCCCTATTCCGTCATGGTTTGGCCGGAATAAGCTCGGGAAGCAGAAACTTGAGCCACCATCGTTCACAGTGTTTTCGGCCACCATTTTCGACACCCGCCAGTCTCTTTCTTCTCCTTGAGCTCCGATGAGTGTGATTCCAAGCTTTGTTTCACTTAAAATGGTCTAGATTTGCTTAGGTTTCAATTTTGGTAATTCGGCCATTTTAGGGTTCTTGATTTTTTTGAACTTTGAATTGATTGATTCATGAAAAATTCCTTCACAAGTGTTGTTCCCCTTAGCTTAATCTTCATGTGTGAATTTTTATAGAATTTTTGGAAATTATTTTGATTTTTGGGTATTTTTGAATATTTTAGTATTATTTTCTAATTTCGAAAATTAATTAAATAAATTATGAAATTATGTTTTATAATAAATATAGGTGTTGAAATTAATTATAGAAATTTATTTGGAATTTTTATGAATTTCTTTGTATTTATTTTGAATTTAATTAGTTTATGTAATTTTCAGAAAATAGGGTTAATTGTGTTTTTAATTGAAATTAATTAGTTAATTGAGTTTATTTATTGATATTATTGATAAATATGTTGATAAAATTAATTTTGTGCAATTATACTATTTTTGGTGAATTTTTGGATTAATTTTAGTATATTTATATATAGGGGCATTTTGGTAATTTTATCCTAAATTGGCTAAAAATGTAATTAAATTGCTTTTAATAGTTATTTAAGGTATAAAAATGATTTCTACAAATTATTTAGTATTTTTAACCAATTAAAACTATTTTTCGTAAATTATTTTCAATTATATATATAATATACGATTTTTCTAAATAAATGAGTTTTTATCGGTTTTTACTGTGTTTTAGGGTTAATTATGTAATCTCTACTTATAAAATGTATTTCTATGATATAAGGGTATTTTTGATATTTCTGTTTTGTTCTGTGAATTGTGGACCCCGGTCAGTAAACTGTAGTTTGGAGTCCGACCGAGGGGTTGTGAATGTAATTCTGTGTCTATTTTTTGAAGTGTGTTTCTTTACAGGGCCGGCTCTACTCTTTGAGTAGAGAGATGTCCATTTTACAGGGGAGGTTCTGCCGGATTTTTGATAGAATCTCGTAAAACGTGATGTCCGATCAGATTCTAATTTTTAATTCTGTGTCTAATATTCTAGATCGAGTTTCTAGGATTTTCTGATAGGTTTATTCTGATGTCTGTTATTTTTGTATGTTTAGTTGCGCCGAGACCGAGGCCTAATGGACCAGGCCCATCGGACCCATCTCGAGGAGCGCACTAAGTGTGAGTTACTATTCTATATATATATGCTTTAGGGTGCATGATTTAGAATTGTATGTTTTATTTTGATTAATTATGCATAAATAATTCAATTAGTATTTAAGTTTATTTTTAGTTTACTTTTGGTTTATTTTTGATTTATTATTGGTATATTTTAAACTATATGCATGTTTTATTAATGAACTATATTTAAAATGTTTTCAAATACATTTCTAGTTTATTTTGTAATTTAATTGGATTTATTTAATGTATATATACTCGAAATATACCTGGTTTACTTCTGGTATATTTCTAGTATATATATGGTTATTGTTGCTATTATATTTAAATTCATGCATCATTTATTTTTATGAATGTATGCTTTATATTTCAATTAAGGATACCAATAGAACGTGCTACCTAGTGGACAGCACTAGGACCGAGTACGTACCGGTAAGCTTATAGCATTTAGGCTATATTACTAACCTGTTTGAGGATATTGATTGGAATTGATTTATCTAATGTGTGATATGATTTGGGAGTGTGATTGCTGGAGCTCAGTTGACCAAGTGTCTCGGGGCCAATCACACTGACAGTCAGACTGCTGGAGCTCGGTTGACTTAGTGTCTCAGGACCAGTCTACTGTATAAATGGAATAAGTGAATATATTTGGAATAAATGAGTCTGTATGGCTAGAGTATTGTCTAACACTGTTTGAGGTTGCGATTTTCTAGGGTTCTATTTGATCCTTCATAAACAGTGATTTTCAATAAAAATATATAAAATGATTTTATTGCATTTATGTGTATTTACTTGTATACATACATATTATATATACTGTTGATTGTGTGCATTGGCATTTAGTATGCATGTATATATACTATAGTAATTCACTTAATAAGGTCTGACTCCCCTCCGTTGACTATTTTTCAGGAGAGTCATCGTCTTCAGACCTCAGTAGCAGGTCTGTACGCCGGATTTCTTCCGCCCCGGCTTTATTATGTAAACTGCTCACCTGAGTTTTATTTTATATTCTAGACACTGCAGTAGTTGTAAAATTGTTAAAAGATATTGTATTATATTTGTATGAGATATGTACTTTAAATATTTGAATTGGATTTGTATTAAAAGAATTTATTTATATATATGAGATGAGGATTTGATTTAATTTCATCTGGTGTAAATATTATTTTGAAATTTATGATTTTATTCCACTGTAAATTATGTTATTATTAGTATTGCATGTTTTATTTTTTTTTTAGGCTTGTTACGCGTTCCGAATTCTAAAAAAATTTCGTTCCCTAGCGCCGATAATGGCCCCTGTTTTGGGTCGTGACAATTCTAAATGATGTAGGTTTAAAAAAAAATTAATCTCCATTTATTCTACCTTATAGCAAATCCAAGCAATAATAATGACTAAGGTTTACTTTTATTTAAAAATTAAAATATCAACATAAAAATATATTCTAAAACTAAATAAAATTTTTAATTTTTTTCCCAATGAATAAGACATTCATTATCTTCATGATTTAATTTTTTTTTTTTTTGAAAAAAAACAAAAAAGTAGTTTTGCTTCTTGTTGAGATGGGTATTGAAAGGGAAGATGATGAGACCCCAAGAAATAAAATGAATCGTTGGTATTATCTTCATTATTAAATTATAAATGAATATAACATTTTGTGAAAACGATTGAAAGCGATAGTCAAATTGGTACAAAATTTCTTATAATTATCGCAACAAACATATCTCCAACAACATCAATCGCTTTAATTTGTCACTTGTTTTTACGAAAGATAAATAGCTTTAATTTACGTTTTTTGTAGAAAAGATTAATAATTTATTTATTGAAGGTTAAAAATTCATTTTAATAAATATATAACATAAATAGAAGTACAGTAAAAAATATTAAACTAAATTTTATTTAAATCCTAATATTGATTGTCTTTATTTTTTAGTTGTATTAAAAGAATTAATTTCATTTGTAATTCAATGATTTTTTAAATAATTTGTATGTTCTATTGTCTTTGGTCTTTAATTGAGTTTATTAAAAATATTAATAAAAATTTCATAATAAAAAGAAATATAAAATTTATAAAATATTACCAATAAAGTCTAAAGTTTGGGTATTAGGAATTCCTTAAAATAAGATTTTAAAATTCAAAAAGAAAAAATAAATATATCAAAGTTCTACATTTGTGTGGTTAAAAAAATCTACATTTGTTGGATAAAAAAATAAATTAAATTAAAAAATAAATAAAGGATCACCACCGACTTAGAAATTATCAACACCAAAAACGAGAATATTTTACAAAGAAATATAGAGAAAAAATGGAGAAAAGACAGCTGGACTCTATTTTGTTGCATCTTTTATTATGCTGATTAAAAAAAAAAAAAAAAAAGGAAACAAATTCTTTGAGGTCAGGTTGACCTAAAGAGACTTGAACTTTTGGGCCGAATTAAATGTGTAAATTTTCATAAGGATTCTGATGCCCAAAATCAAATTAAATTTTTAAAAAAATATTGAACAGTTTATATCAAATTTTCTAATTAAAATATATTGGTTCATCAAATCAAATATAATAATTTATTATTAATGAATCGAATCAAATTTCTTAATAAGAGGTGTACATGTTTTTATTTAAAATAATTCATTCAAATAAATAATTCTAGCGAGTAGTTGCTACTCCTAATAATTCTACCGATAAAAAATTATTATCATTTTAAATCACTTGCAATAATATCAAACTCTAAATATTATTTTGATACCGAAATTTGTCAATAAAAATTGAAATTATATAATTATCACGACCCAAACTAGGAGTCATGACCGGCACTAGGGAACGAAAATTCTTTTAAATTCGGAACCCGTAGTAAGCCTTAGAAAATAAAATCATACAATAAATAAATAAAAGTACGACAAAATTAAAAGTTTTCTTAATCAATATATAAAATAAATACTCTAAATCCTTTTATAAATGAATACATATTCGTACAATGTTCAAATACAAATTCTAAGAGTATTTAACATCAAATAAAATAATACACTTCCGATACAATAACACTACTACTGCAGTTTCTAGAATACAATTCAAAGTTCAGAATATACATTTGCATAAAATAGCCGGGACTGAAGAACACCGGTAAGGAACTCTACGACTAAGGTCTAACGATAAAGGATCTCCTGAAAAAAAAATAATAGAGGGGGGTCAGACCTCACTGAGTGAATTATTATATTATATATACATGCAATTTAAACCATACAATTAGGCATTATTATATATATGTATATACACACAATTCATACAAATGTCAAATTCTGCTTTTATAAATGTACTAAATGTAGAAAACGTTTAATTAAATTCGTGAAGGATCCATAGAACCCTAATAATAGCAACCTCAATAGCCCCATCATTACTCTAACCATATAGGCTCACTTGATTGCAAATAGAATGCTTATTCTAATCTAAACAGCAGACTGGCCCCGAGACACTAAGTCGACCGAGCTCCAGCAGTCTAGCTGTCAGTGTGATTGACCCCGAGACAGTAAGTCAACCGAGCTCCAGCAATCACACTTTCTATCACCTCACATTTCTATCAACTCAATAGATCATTCATTCCACTATGGACAGTAGACTGGCCTCGAGACACTAAGTCGATCGAGCTCTAGCAGTCTGACTGTCAGTGTGATTGGCCCCGCAATCACACTACCTATCATACCATTAATCTCAGTCAAATCAATCTAATCAACTGTAATCACCCAAAATTAACTCTCACTCAGTCCTTATCTATCGTACTGGTACGTACACAGTCCTAGTGCTGCCCACTATGAAGCACGTTCTATTGATATCCTGCACTTAGAATAAATTATTCATTCAGAAAATAATTAATGTAGAACAATATTCATAATAGTAAAACCAACCATATATATATATACCAAAAATATACCTAAAATATACACAGTATATTTCAGGTATATATATATATATGTATAAAATAAAATATGAAATAAACTAAAGATAAATCATTAATATTGTTAAAAACAACTTAAATGTATAACAATAATATAACATGCATTTTCTTAAAAATATACTTAAATATACAAATGATATGCCCTAAGTACACAAATCATTTAATAAAACATTTATGTATAAATATTCATTTAAATATGTGTTAGGTTTAATTTAATAATAAAACATGTATTTATTTGGAAATAAATCAAAAATATACCAAAAATAAACTTAAAAATAATTTAAGTGTAGATTTATAATTTAACATGCAATTACTTAAGAATAACCTAAAATCTACTGAAACTATACCTAAAGTATACTAATCATTTAATAAAATAATTATGTCTAAGTGTACATTTTAAAATATGTGTATATTACTCAATATATTAAACCTAAACCTAATTGTTTAATGTGCATATATCAAACTAACATGCATAATTATTTAATATGCATATATATAAAAATGCAACCCTAGATATACCAAGGATATTATAATTTAAATCTCTTTTAAAACATACAATGAAAATGAAAAATTCTAAGTAATGCACCTTATATGCAGTGCATATACATACAGTATAATAACTCACCTATTAGCGCCCCACGAGACAAACTCGACGGGTCTGATCCGTTAGGCCTCGGTCTCAGCGCAGCTAGAAAAATAAAATAGTAATAACTGTCAGAATAAACTTCTAACTCTATAATTCTAGGATTACTATAGACAGATTCAATCAAGAATTTAGAATTAGACTCGGACCGGTTGTCATGTTTTACGAAAAATCTATCAAAATTTCGACAGAGTCTCCTCTGTAAAACGGACATCTCCCTACAAAAGTAGGGCCGATCCTGCACAGAAAACAGACTTCAACAATATACGGTCTCATAACCCCTCGGTTGGACTACCAAACTACAATTCTACCGACCGAGGTTCATAATTCACGAGATAATTACAGAATACATGAAAATTCCAGAAATACCAAAAATACCTTTGAATAACCAAAATATAGCAATTGAATATTTAAAACGCTGAAAATAATTATTTAACCAATAATTTCAATAAAACCCTAATTGTGATAAAATATTATTAAAAATTAACAATTCTCAATAAATTCATCAATATTTACCAAAATACATTTTAAAGCTCCAAATTACACAATTAACCCTAAAACATATTAAAAACCGATAAAAACTCATTTATTTAGAAAAATAGTATAGTATATTATATATAATTTGAAAATAATTTATGAAAAATAGTTTTAATTAGTTAAAAATACTAAATAATTTATAGAAATCATTTCTATACCTCAAATAACTATTAAAATCGATTTAATTATATTTTAGTCAATTTAGTGTCAAATTACCAAAATACCCCTAGTTATATATAAATTCACATAATTACTCAAAAATTCATTAAAAATAATATAATTACTCAAAAATTAATTTCTCAACATATAATTCAATAAAATCAACAAATACACCTAATTAACCAATTATTTCTATATGAAAAAAATACATATTTAATCTATTAATTCCAAAATACACATAAATTATATAAACTTCCATAAAAATAATAGAAATTCCTAAAAATTATTTTATCATCAAATAACATTTTAATATAAACTAAAACACACAATTAAACTTCAAATTCAACCCAAATACTCATTTAACTCAATTATCCAATATTTACATAAACTATAAGTATTTCTTAAAAATTATATAAAATTCCCAAAAATTAATTTCTCAACATCAAAATCAATAACAATATATAATAACAACAATTTAACAAATTTCATAATCTAATTAATTAATTAACAAAAATTCATTTTTAATCATTAAAATATTCAATAATTAACCAAAAATCAAACAAAATCAGAAAAATAAATTAAAAATATCTATCAGTAGATTAAGATGCATAGATCATCATTTCTAAAAGAAATTATCAATCATCCATTAAACTCAAGCTAAAAAAAATTAAAACAAATATTTTGACATAAACTAAAAACATGTAAAAGCTCACCATGAACTGAGATTGAGCTCAAATCATGGCTGAAATCATCTTCCCCGAAGCTTGAGAGGTCAAAAAATTCAAGGAACACCAGCCCTCACCATCGGGAAATCATCGGCGACGGAATGAGGCATACTGTCAACGCTGCTGCTGCTCCGGCTGTTCTGGCTGGTTCCAGCGGCTCCTACAACTCTTCAATGATGATGATGACGAGAGGAAGAGATGAGCAGGTGATGGTTGAGGCCATGGCAGCTCGACGGGAGGGTTGAAGAAGCTCAGTAGCTACAGGAGAGGGGGACTTCGCGAGAGAGAAGAAAAAAAAAATAAAAAAAAATGGTTCTATAACTTGTTTTATATATATATATATATATATATATATATATATATATATTATAATTTTATGACATAATATAATATAAATTTAGTATAAACAAATCTCTACCACTAAAAATAAAAATATCCCACTTATATATACATACTTACATACACCTATATTTACACACACATAAAAAAAATAAACACATAAATATTAACTAATAACAATACATAAAACATTATTTAAAAGTAATAATAATATAAGTCATAATTATTAAATAATTAATAACACAATTAATGTATATTTAATAAAATAGAAATACTACTAATAACTTACATAAATAACAATGAAAATAATAATATTACTATTGGTAGTGGAATACTTTAAAAAAAATATTAATAATACATAAATAACATCAAGTAATAAAATAATATTAATGCTTAAAAAAATAATATTTATAATAATATTAAAATATTCATGCACTAAATTAACATTATTAAAAAAATAGTATTCAGAAATAATAAATATATATAATGGAATTTAAACATCCAAAATAATAAATTCCAAATTAATATATTTACGTAGAAAATTTAATTAAACATAAAATAGTAATACTAAATCATAAAATAGTAAAATAATTAAATATAACTTTTAAACTTTATTAACACTGCATATCTCATTATTTAATAAAATAAATTAAAAACAAGGGTTATTACAATAATCCCTATGAAATAATAAAAAAAAAATTTCTTACATGAAGAGTATCCGTAAAAACGATGATGTGCTATCAAAACAATTTAAATTGTAAATGGTTCAACAAAATAAAATTTAAATATATGTGTTTTAACATTTTGTGTTTGATACCAATTACTGATGGGATTAATCTGTTATTTTGTAATTTAAAGTAATTTTTTAAAATGAAATTAAATGAAAGAAAAAATTATAAATTTGATGTTTGAACTTATTTGAGTATCTAATTTTTTTTTTTTTATAATCAAGTGTTTGAACTTTAAAAAAAAAACATACTAATATAGTGTCTCTAGCCGATTTGATGTTGATTGTGTGCTCGGTCAAATTTTATGGGACCCACTATTATTCCAGTCATTAATCATATCATTTGTCACATATTTTGCATTATTTAAAGGAAAAAATTACTTTTATTCAATCACCTTTTATGTTTACGGTAAAAATTAATGTTAAAGATATTTTTATCAATTCATAATATTTAATAAGGTAATAAAAGTATTTTTATCTTTTAAATAATACAATACACATGGTACATGATATGGTTAATAATTTGGATAAAAGTGAATCCAGTTTGATCTGACTCGGCACTTAATCAATATCAAATCGACCGGAAACACTATATTGATATGTTATTCTAAAGTTAGACATTTAATTGCTATAACAAAAAATTAAACACTTAAATAGAAAAAACTAAAAAGTTCAGACACAAAATTTAAAATTATTCCTTAAATAAAATATATATAAATTTTAATTTGTTGAGCTATGGTTATAAACAATTACAATTATTTTGGTATGTTAATTAAATGATCTAAAAATATTTGATATGGCAGCTTGAAAACAAAAGAGTAATATTACCATTTATTTGAACAAAAATTGAAAGAAAAAAAAAGTGTATATGAGATAGTTAAAGTGAAAATAAACCATATTCTTCATAACTAAATAGAATAATTTAAAATTAATTATAATAATACATCACCAAATTATAGTAAATGGGAGTCCAAATCTAAATCTCTCTCCATCCCCTAAATTTTCCAAATATTAGTTTAATTTAGTGACTATTAGTAAAAAGTTATTCTTTTTTTTTTTCCTAAATGTGTCAAGAGAATTTTTTAAGTGTTATATTGGATAAATTTTATAGATGATTTAATTACAAATTGCCTATAAATTTATATTTATATTTTTCTAGTTACCAAAATTCTATTTGTATTTCATGTAATATAAAATTTTTTGGTTCATAAATAATTCATTATTACCATTTTAGTACAAAATTTGAAAATAGTCTACAAATAAATTCATATATCCTTCTTAAGTTAAAGTAATAAATTATTTAAATATATTAATATTTTATAAATATTTTATTATTAATGTATAATTTATTATATGTAAAAATTAAAATATTATATGTAAAAATTAAAATAATATTTCAATATTTAAATATAATAATATTATACAAATATTTGTTTATACAAAAAATTAAAAATAAAGATAAATATTAATATTTGTTTTATTCTCTAATGAAATAATGTTTTTACATTATTTTAGAAAGAAAATATTCATTGTTTAAAATAATTTTTAGTTTTTCCATTAAATTCTATATAAATTAAAAAAATATGAACTTAATTATATGCTATTTTCAAATTTTTAACTATAGTAGTAATGCAAAATTGTTTATGGAGCAAGAAAAAAATTATAAAGATTATTTGTGAAATTTAAATACAACTTTAGTAGCTAAAAAGATAAAAATTAAAATTTTATAATCAAGCATAAAGTTTACTGACCATCTATAAAATTTACTGTGTTATATCTCTTTAATGTTTGAAAATAATTTCAAAAATTACAATTTTTACATTATTTTTTCCTTTAATTGTAATCAAGCGCGTTAGATACTAATTAACTGTAACCACCTCTTTTTGTAATAAAATTTTTGTTATTGAATAATTTTAAAATAAATATTATTATATAAGAAAGATATTAATTACTTACTAATTAATTAATAAGTTATTAATGCATAATGAAAAAATAACTATATTTCATGTAACTTGTTGGAAAAAACTTACTAATATATTTTTATATTATATATTCCTCTTCCTATATTAGAAAGTAATTAAAGGTTGAAAATAATTAGCATTAGTTTAATCTATTTTGTCTTTGAGTATAAAATATAAATACATCTACTATATACACGGTTAGACACAAAAAAATACTGAATAAAATATAGTATTGAATTTTATGTCTATGAACATAGACTATATCATATCCAACCACATAAATCTCTTTTTCTTTTATTCTCTTTTTATATTTTTCTACATTTATTTTTTAAAAATGTATTTTTGGTCTACATTTTTTGAACTACTCAATCTAAGAACCCAATCCATTCTGTTGAATTTCTTTCCACAAATGAACCTAATCCAATTTCTTTCCACAAATGAACGCTGTGTGGGTGGCCCATTTCAAAAAAATTATTATACGAGCTTATCGAAATTATTTAGCCACATACTAATCAGGCCTAGCACATGTACAAGGGTCATATTAAAGTATTTAAATAAAATTGGATCTTTGTAAAAACATCTTTTTTTATCACATTTTTAACAAAATATTTTATTTTTTAAAAATATTATATGCACATCTTAAGTTTATTAAAAATTATTCGTTATTTCCGTTCATCTTCATCTTGCATCTCGTTCTTTCTCTTTCTTTTTTTTTTATTCTTCCTTGTTTTCTTTTTTTCTTTTTTTCTTTCTTTTCTTCTCAAAGCTGGCATGAATGTTGCCTTCTTCAATTTCTCCTATGGCACTCATGACTAACACCTGGAGACTTTGAACAATCTCTGAATTGCCATGCACAGCACCCAAATCCTTTCCACCAGAAGCTTCAAAGTTTTTTATTTTGAAATTTATTTTTTGGAGTAGTCAATGTGATTTTGCTTTGAGGTAAGAGCAATTATTAATTTTTTTTTTTTGGGGACGTTTGACTCTGTTTTGAGCTTTTAAACAACCTATTCTTGGGTTTTTTTTCTTGTTTTTGTTGCATTAGAATTGAGTTTTTGTTTTTATGGGGTTTTTGTTATGTGACAAAAAAATAAATGATAGAAAAAGCTCAAAATTTATTTTTATTTTCATGGAAAGAGGAATTTTAAGGGATTTGTTTGTGCTAGATTTGGATTAAATGCAATAGGTGATAGTATGGTGATCTTGAATTAGAAAGTTTTTTATTTTTTTAGTTTTGGTAATCAATCAATCAATCAATTCATAAAGTCTGTCTTGCAATATATTTTTGTTTCCATATAAAAGTCATCTTCATATATTTTTTTTGTTGCATGCTCCTAACATTACGATTATATGACATTTGTGACTTTTATATGAAACACTATAATTTCAGGATGAATTCCATGCATGAAAAATTCCTTTTTCAACTGCTAAAAATTAGTATAAATTGACAGGAATAAGGTCCTATTTCTGCGCTCTTCTGTAGATCTACGTTGTTGCCCGGGAGTTCATAGTCTCAGCATTTAGAATTCCACTTTTTCTTGATGTTCTTTTTTATCCTTAGCAAAGTTGAATACTAAACTAAAAAAATATTGGTGTTATTGTTGGGAAAAATTTTGACGGCATCTTAACTTCATTAATATGCTTCTTATTTTGTTCCAGCTTGGAGTCATTCTTTCAGCTAGTAACTTGACTCTGCAGATATGTCATGCTTATGGTGATTGTGAATGCTGGTTTACTGTGAATTGGCACTGAGCAGCATTCTATTCTCTGTTCTGATTGAACTTTTGTATAACATGCCTTTCAGATGGACATGAGTCAATTGAAATAAGTTTTGGCAGATTGTCAATGTACGGGATGTAGCAGAAGCACTAGTTTTGGTATATGAGAAGCCTGAGGCAGAAGGGAGATATATATGCACAGGACATTTAATTAATAAAAGATAGTTGAGAAATGAAAAGCAAATATACTATTCATATATTATTTATACATATTGTGTGTTTATTATAAAAATACATACAATATTGCACATTTGTTTACTATCATATATATAGTTTATTAAAAATTAAAAATAGGTATATAATATTATTTGTTAAAATAGGTTGTTAAAAATGCAAAGCAGATGACATATTCTAATTAACTACAGTTTTGAATATTATTCGAATATTTTCTTAATATTATTTATATATGTTGAAAGTGCAAGACAATTGTCATATCATTATTCAACATTTTTTAATATTATCCGAATATTTTTTTGAACCTTATTCATATATGTTAAACATGCAAAACAAGTGTCATATTCATTATTCAAAAATTTTGAATATTATCTGTATATTTTTTTAATCTTATTCGTATATGTTGAAAATACAAAATATGTGTCTATTCATTATTCAGTTATATACATTTTTTAATATTATTCGTATATTTTTAAAATCTTATTCATGTATGTTGAAAATGCAAAACAAATGTCATATTCATTAATCAATTATATACATTTTTTAAATTTAGAATCTTATTTGTATATAATACAAAATAAAAATATATGATATAAATATAATAAGTAAATGAAACTCAAAAAAAGGATGTACGTGTAATATAGGATGTATTTGGGTATTATAAAATTGAAAATTTAGTCAATAAATAAATATAAGGAAATGAATCTGGTTGACTTGTTTACATAGAGTGATTTGAATTTTTGCTAGATGATGATGATGATGATGATAATAATAATAATAATAATAATAATAATTATTATTATTATTATTATTATTATTATTATTATTATATAGTGGATATTTATGGAGATGTCCTTGTTTTATAAAAAAAAAACACTAGGAGACTCTACTACTTTCTTCTCCACCTTAAGCGAGAGCTCTCTTGCAAAAAAATAAATAAAATACCTAATTCCTTTCTTCTTCTTTTTTTCAAGTTCCTAGACTTGAATCTTGATGATTTTAGCTATTGATTTGGATAAGTTAATTATTTTCTTTCTAAATTATATGGTGATGGTGTGAAAGTGATTTTATAGCTTCTAAATTATGTTTCAAAGAAGAATTGTGCACCCCTATTTTCATAGTCATAGAAGAAGAATTAAGAGAAGTACAAAACATAAAATTTGTAGATTTATGTCTTATCTACATGCCTATAAAAAAAATTATGAGGTTTGGTGTGTGTGATGAGAAATTCTTCATTGAATGAGATTGGTTCGGATTGTATTTACTGCAGGTAACTTTCTTTTACCTAATAAATATGAGACCCTTGGAGACCAAATTAGGAAAATTGTTAAACACAAACTTTGTTCCCTTATATGTTATCTAAAACACTTTGATGTAGTTTGGTGAAATAAAGTGTGTGTAATGAGAAATCATCCTTGGAGTGGGGGTTGATACTACTTGCTACATTTGCATGTAGTCTGGTATTTCCTAGATAATATGAGGACCTCAGAGACCGAATTAAATGAAGTATAAAATATGAAAATTGTTCCTTTATATATTAACGAAGTTCCTAAAAAATCATTTTGCAACTGGACTTATATAACTTGAGAAACTCTAAATTGAATGAGACTTGCTCTGATTTTGTGTTAAACACATGTCTGAATTCAAAATTTCACCATTAATTATACAAAGCTTATATTGTGCTGATTTTTGGATATGTTATAGCTTATGTGTCTAGTTTTGTAGAAAAAAAAAAAGAATCAAGTAATTTAGAATTGCTTGGTGAAAGTTATTCACTTCAGGTCTAGCAAGGTCAAGTTATCCAACAAGAAAAAAATGTGCATAAATGTTAGGGTTACACATATACAAAACATATCCTAATTGTATACTAAATATAAACACTCATTGTAGGCATATTTTTAATTAAATATATGTCATATTTTAGGATTTCAAAACATTAGTGAATCTTGAGAAGGTGATACAAGTTGTTCACAAAGTGATTGATAACTAAAAAGTGAGTATAAGTATCAATTGAAATCTTAGGAGAAATTGTGTGACTGAGATGAGTGTGAACATATGATGGATAAGTTACAGTTTGATTGACAATGTGTATTCTATGAGAGTTTGAAGTGACTTGCTTTTTTATTATTTAAGTGTGTATAGTTTGCTAATTGATTGGTTACGTCTAGACATAAGTGTTTACAAGTTAAATGCAAATACTATGATCCTAATGACTATTATTATGCAAACTTATGTGTGAGCACTTGCATATGGATATAAAAGGATGTTATGACCGGCTTGACAAATATTTGCAAATCACATGGCAAATGATCAAAGAAAATCACATGATTCACATATAATATGCTAGCCAGCAAAATCAAATGGCAATTGTTTCACATGAATCCTGAGAGCAATATTTAGTTTGTCAGGCCACAACAAAAAGAATTAATGAATAATTCTTTAGCACTTGCATTTGAATGATTCATACTTGTACTGTATTTGATATCATCTATTTGCTTTTTATGCCTTTAGAATTTAATTGATATTTATATTCATTAAGTCATGACTCACCAAATTAAAAAATAAATATAAGAATAAAATTAAAAAATAATAAGAATAACATAGAATAAGACAAAAACAAGGAAAAAATAAAAATAAATAAAAATGAAAGAAAATGAAAATAAACAAAAAAGAGAAAAAAATAAACAAAAAAGAGAGAAAATAAAATAAAGAAAATTTAAAAATAAAGATAATTGAAAAAAATAAAAAAATAAAAAAAATAAAAAAAGAAGAGAAAATAAAAAATAATGAAAGAATAAGCAAAATATAAAAGGGTAAAAAAATTTTTAAAAAAAAAAAGTACTTTTAAAAATAAAAAAGATATAAATATAATTAATGAAAAAATGGTGCATTTTAGTAAATATTGAAGGCTAATATATACACATTTTTGTAATTTTTCTAGTAACATTCAATGTACTTATTTGATCACCATTTTTCACGTTGGCAGCCATTTCAGTTTCATTGTTACTTTTTTTATATTTAATGTTATAACATGCACAATTTAAAGGGAAATATTCCAAAGTAAAACTCACTAATTTATGTATGTATTATTTATTCCTATGTACTGTACATTATTAGATACACAGAAAATAATGAATAGAATATAATATTTAATTTTATGTTCGTAGACGTAAACTATCATGCCAAACTACGTAAATATTTTTCTTTTATTTTCCGTCTATATTTCTTTATATTTATTTTTCTTTAAAATTCAACATAGCATATATAATTTTTATGAAGTTTATTTTTTTAACTAAATAAATTTATTATTCTCAAATATCTTATATATCATGTAACATAGTATATTATTTTATTTTACACACAATAACTATGCGAAAAACTCTTCATACATAAATAAAAGTATAATAAAATACATCAATTTTTTAAAAGAAACAATTGACTTCTACTTTAAAAATATAATAATAATTATGTATTCTTTATTGATATATCATATATTAGATGTGGTTAAAAAATTATATAATATATTAACTTATAAATTTATAGAATAATTGATTTAGTATATTAGTTCCAACCGAGAACTAGTCAAAAATATTCTTTAAGATAATTATTAATAATGAAAAATTATATATTTTATTTTGAATTTTAAACCCAATATTAATTTACTCCTATTTTAATAACCGTTTTCATAAGCATACACTTAGATAAAGGGATATATATTGTACATATATAAATATAGTTTATATATATTATACGAATTTAAACATTATAATCTTTTTGTGTATTAATAATGTGTGGACTTTTTTTAATCATTTCCATTTGCTTCTTCAACTTATGAATTGTGTCAATTTTATTAAATTTTATTTGAAGGATCTAATTATATTTTTAGAAATTAATCATAGATGCCTATAAAATAATTTGATAATTACTCAATTTTTTTCTTTTTTTGAGTAAAATTTTAAAAAAAAATCTCAAGTTTTAATCTTACCATTTTTAAAATATATTTAAAAATTAATCTTTAAATTTTTACAATTTTTAAATTTTATGTATTAATAAAAAAAATTAAAAAGTTATAACTTGTGAGTCAATTTATAAATATAAAGTAAACACTTTTTAACTATATCTGTAAGTAATAAGAAATTTAAATTTTAAATTTAAATTTTTTAGAAAAATTAAATATTAATTTTTGTACTCTTAACTAATATTTTTAACATCTAATTCTCTCTCTTTTTTCATTTTATAATTTTTTTACCTCTATTAGAAAAATTTCTAAATACTATAGTTAAAAGTTGAGAACTAAATTTTAAACTAGTCAGAATTTAAGTTTTTTTAGTGTAAAAGTAAAAAAAAAAATTATGAAAATATTTAGAAATTAATTTTTAAATTTACGTGGAGAGTGGAAAAATTAGAATTAAAATTTTTTTTACATCTTACTTTTTTCTTGTAAGAAATTAGATATTCTATAATTACTTTATACTTTATTTTTACTATGTTTTTATGACCATAGGATGAGATTGTTTTTCATTATCCAATAATGATTCTAAATAAAGTAAACTTTACTTTGTAAAAAATAAAGTAACCATAGAATGCACCATAAGAAAAAGAGAATAAATTT
The DNA here is from genome assembly GCA_947683625.1 of Mallotus nudiflorus. Classification (NCBI taxonomy): domain Eukaryota; kingdom Viridiplantae; phylum Streptophyta; class Magnoliopsida; order Malpighiales; family Euphorbiaceae; genus Mallotus; species Mallotus nudiflorus. The sequence continues at coordinate 41,108 of CANTUR010000753.1, forward strand.
AATAAGTTTCAAATTTATTTTTTAGGGGTAAAAGTAATTTTTAAAAATATAATTAGATCTTTAAATGAAATTGGATAAAATTAATATAATTTGTAAAGTTGAAGAGTAAATTAAAATGATTTTCAAAATAAAATTCAATTGATAATTAGCTTAGATAAAATTAACAGAAATTTTCCAGTTAATTAACATAGTATTATTTTATTGAAATTTTACAGTATTTTTTGTAACCTCACTTTCTATGTTTTTTATGTACTCTATTTTTTTTTTATGTGTAATAAAACATATCCTTATATACCTTTACAGTAACTTGTGTATAATTATTTTACATTAATCCATTAAATATTTGCTAGTCTTTTGACATGTTTATTAATTGAATAATTATTTTGCTAGTACAAATAGTCTCTATAAAAGTGAATATTTAAAAAAATTATTTGCTTTTTTTTATTAGTTTTAATATAGTAAAACAGTTAGATTATTTTTGTAAAAATTTAAAAAAATTTGAAGAACTATTTAAAATCTCGATGGAAATAACAATTTAGTAATGAATGAAGCATATAGGGCTGTTTGGCAATTAAAAAAAAATCCATATAATTGAAATTTTTGTGTTTTCTTTATTTCCTATTAAAATTGTATTCTAAAAAATAATTATCAAAAAAATTAATATTTTATACAATGTCAACTTCTTGAAAAAATCAGTTTCGATTGCACTAGCAAACTGGCAAATATAAAACGACAAATACTTTCATGATTGCGATTTAGGAGTCAAGCGATTGCCAACCATTTAGTCAAATTAGTACAACGTTGCTTAACGTTATTGCAACACAAAGCAACAAATAAATCATGTGGGCCTGTGCTTAAAAAAAACCATGTGGCCCTTATCAACAGCGGTAGGGGTTTTGATTTTCCTTGTTGGGGAGGGGGAACACAACTTTGTCGAGATCCCACAAATGTTTGTGCAAGAGTTTGGCCATTTAGGTAAAGTGTTGTATGCATCAAGGTTGTTTTCGCTTAAATAAAATTTAGATACAAATTTTACTATATATATTTATATTGAATTAGTTATTAAAAATTTTTTATTATCCTTTATGGTTATTTATAAATTAAATCGAATTAGTTAAAATTTAATACACTTTGAATAGAAATGGTTCGGCAAAAAAAAAATGTGGACCTTGATATATAATTTAACAAGTGCATTTATATGTGAGTTTTATTTTATGTCACGAGATACAATATAAACAGTTTAAGTCACAGTCCATGAGAACATATTTTCTCATCCTCTATATTTATAGAAGTACCAAAAATTTTATATTGGAAAAAATCCTTCCAATTAAACCAATTAATAAATATGTCAAAATCAAAATTAAAAAAAAAAGCGCACAAAATTTACGTGATTTGATGTTTAGCTGCCTATATTTACAAAGAGATACCAATCCTTCATTATAAGAGATAAAATATCAATACAAAAAATTGTCACTCCCATTAAGCTAATTAAAATTCAAACTCACAATTTTATATCACTCTCTCACATAAACTTGAAGAATATATACTCATTATCACCCCTCTAATAACTCTAGAGAACCGCTCTATAAATCATAGAGATAAATACCACCCTTCTAGAAACTCTAGAAGAAAACATCCCTCTAAAAATATAGAGGAAACCCTCTCTAAAACCCCTAGAGAAAAAATACAAGAAATCATACAAGTGTTTTTCAATGCCCCAAGCCCCTTGGATGCTATTCTCACATCAAGCGCATTGTTGCTATTCAAATATCAAAACATACTTGCAACTCAAACTTGTAAATTCCAAGTTATCTTGTGTTTTTAGCTTCCTAGCTTCCACCACTCAAATTTGCAAACCCCAAATTGTCTTGTGTTGTGCTACTTGGCATCTTGGAAAACTTTATATTTATAGACTTCTAGAACTTTAGCCCCAAATAAACTTATTTGGGAAGTTTTAGAATAACTCTAAAATTAATTCTTTTCCTAAGAATTAACTTTTCCTAATTCAAATCCAATTTGAATTCTTTATAATTTAAGTAAAAAATCTAACACTGTAAAAGTAAACGTATAGAACAAAAAAAAATTTCCTTTTCTTTGCTATATGTTGCAATCTGCGACATGCATATGCAATTAAAGTATGTTATATATGATAGATGACATTTGTAAAATCTTTTACACGTTAATTTTTGAAGTATATGATTTTAAATTATTTTATTATTATTTATTTATAAAATTAAACTTTATGATTTTATAATCTATTAATATTTAAATGTTTTTATTAATAAAAATAAATTTGAGTGTCACAACTTACAAGACCAAATGTTAACCATTGTTTAAATGACTTGATGTAGTAGTTGTTAAGAGAATAATCAGTGGTAATACTTAGTTTATTTTATAAAATAGCTCATATTTTTGTATGAAAATATAGCTAGCTGCTTTATAGTTGTTATATGTGTGTGTATATAGTTGACTTCTTATATATTAAGTATCGTTGTACTCATTTTTTAAGAAGACAAAATAAAAGAGTCATTTTCTATTATGGTATCATAGTTGATTATACTTTTTTTTTACTTTATTTTCTCTCATTTTCTCACTACTCGAATAAAACAACCCATTTTACTCTTGACTCTTTTACTCTAAAAGATTATAATCTTCTTCCTCTAGTTTTCTACTTTTTGAATATTTAATTTTTCTTTCTCTTTGATCAATACTTCCTAAAGATCTTTGAATTTTTGTTTGAATTATTTTTGGATCTAGAAGAGAAAATGGCAACAGTCACTTCTAATTTATCTAAGTCTGTAGTTTCTTCTTCAGTCATCGATGATACTTCTCCTTCCTACTTTCATCCATAAGAGCATTAAAATTTTGTTCACATTGTCTTTAAACTTACCTCAATCAATCTTGCTTTATGGAAACGTTCTTTTACTCTTGCCTTTTATATTAAAAAAAAATTAGGGTTCATCAATGGAACTATTCCAAAACTAAAAAAAGATGATAATTATAATTCTTACTGTATATGTAATAACCTCATTATTTCATGGATTCTTCAATCAATTTCACCATCGATTGCTTCAACAGTGTTTTACACGCCCTTTGCAACTCATATATGGAAGACCTTGAACAAACGTTTCTCACAACCAGATGGTAATCGTATTTGATATCTTCAATAATTACTCATTATAATATCCCAAGGAACAAACTTTATAGACACTTATTCCACTTATTCTAATGGCATTTTGGAAGGGAAGCTATCAACCTTTGTCTTTTTATGATTGTGGCTGCTGTAATAACGATTGCTTTCATAAGTATACAGAGGTATAAGAAAAAGACTATGTTTTTCAATTTTTAATTGATTAAATGATAACTTTCAAGGTACATAATCGCATATTCGCAACCATTTTCCTAGCTTGGATGAGGCTTATAATATTGTGCTTAAGGAAGAATCATGGAGAAATTTCTTAGTTAAGAATCAGCCTTTTTTAAAGGGTATATCTATTCTAGTGAAAAGAGGTTTGTGATTTGGCTTGTACTAAGTGCAATAAGCCTGATCAATCTAAAAATCAGTGCTACTTTAATGTAATTTATGGTCATTATGATAAATAGAAGCATTTGAAAGAAAAATGCTTAAAATTTTGGGTTTTCCTTCTAAGGCAAAAGCTAATAAATCTCAATCTATTTTTGAGCAAGGAGCTGGAATAATCAATCAAGTATCTCAAGTTGAATTTAGTATAAGCGACATAACAGATAAGTGTATTATTAGTGCACCTTTGAATTTGTCACAAAAGCATATAGCACAACTCATACAATTGCTAAATGATCATAAAAATTATTTCACGCCTAAAATCTATCCTTCCACTTCTTACTTAAACATGGCAAGTATAATTCACAAAACTTCTATTTTTTCAACATTAGATTCACATCATTTATATACATTAAATGTCGTAAATTCTTATATTATAGACACAGGTGCCACATATTATATTGTTTGTTCTTTATAATTTTTTACTTTCCATATGGCTATTCAAAATTAGTCATTTCAATTACAAAATGGCATTTCTACTTTTGTCACTCATATAGGCACAATGAAAATTCTTCCTTCCCTAATAATACATAAATTTCTTTTTATTCCTACTGTCAAATTTAATCTACTATTTGGTAGTAGACTTACTTAGAGTAAGCAATATTGTCTTACTTTCTTTCATTACTACTGTACCATGCAAGTTCTACCATCATGGATTAAGACTTAAGTGGGAGAGATGCATAACGATCTCTTTTTCCTTTAACCTTAAGCTAATATTACCAAATGCTCTAATATATTCTCTTCAGTTAATTTTCCTTGTTATTTAGTTTTAAAAACCAAATTTATTTCTATTATACCTTTTATTGTTGGCATCATAGATTTGGATATCATTCTTATGATAGAATGGGACTTATTAAAAATGTTGTACTTTCTTTTTTTTTTAAGTTTTGATGATTGTGTTGTATGTCATAAAGCAAAGCAGAAATGTAATGCTTTTTATACTCATATGATAAGTTGTTCAATACTATTCCCATTTGTCATATTCTTTGGCTGTCTATGTTATGCTACCACTATTGTCGTAAATCGAAAGAAATTTGATTATATAGCTAGGACTTGTGTCTTCATAGGATATCCTATATGTTTTAAAGGTTAAAAATTATATAATATTGATTCCCATGCTACTTTTATGGTGAAAGAGTTCCAATTCTATGAGCATATATTTCTTTTTGGTAAATCTTATTCATATTTTACCTCTTCATTTTCATTGCCTTATATAATTCCTACTTTCATTCCTGATGCCATTGTTAAAACCATTCTAGCATTTATTGCTATTAAAGGATGGTCTTTGTATTAACTTGATATGAATAATGCTTTTTGAATGGTGAGTTAGAAGAAACTATCTACATAGACATACCTGATAGTTTACAACTTTAGGGGAAGTTAGCCAATATTGTATAATCTGGAAAACCCTCATATAGACATTCCAAACTAGTTTGTAAGTTCCAAAAGTCATTATATATGTTAAAACAAGCATCCAAATGGTGGAATACTAAACTGATAGAATGTTTAACTAAACATGATTATTTCCAATCCAAAGTTGATTATTCAGTATTTACAAAATAAGATACTCTGGGTTTTATTGCAATCTTAGTGTATGTTAATGATATTTAAATTACTAGCTCTAGTAATGTGCTTATAGATAAATTGAAACAAATACTAACTTCTCATTTTAAGCTAAAGATTTAGGAAGTTTAAAGTATTTCATAAGGTTAAAGATAGTTATATCTAGTTTTGGAATTTGAATGTCATAAAGAAAATATACCTCGAATCTTCTTGAGGAATATGGTTTTTCGAGTGCTAAACCTAACAATATACCTATTGAGTTTAATTATAAGATGATGCATTAAGAAGAACATTTGTTGAATGATTCTACTATTTATATCCAACTTGTTAGGAAGCTAATGTGCTTAACTATTACAAGACCTAATATATCTTATAATGTGTATGTGTTAACATAATTCATGGATAAAACTTGTGAGAAACATATGATTACTACATATAAAGTTTTAAAATACTTGAAAAAGGCTACAGGTCCATGGACATTCATGTCAGCTAATTCGAAAATTCAATTAAATGCTTATAATGATAATGATTGGGCACGTTGTGTAGAGATAAGAAAATCATTGAAAAGTTTTTATGTTCTTAGGAAGTTCATTAATAAGCTGGAAGGCAAATAAGTAGCTTGTTGTTTCTAAAAGCTCAACGAAAGCATAATACAGAGCAATGGCCATTACAATATGCAAAATTATATAGTTATTATCCTTATTAAAAGATTTTAATATAGATGACCAAAAAATAATGGGTTTATATTATGATAATACGTCAATTATTCACCTTACCAATAATCCAATCTTCCATAAAAGATCAAAACATATAGAATTAGATTGTCATTTTATCAGAGAGAAAATCAATAAAAGGATTATAAAGTTTGTCAAATTGCAGACTAAAAAGCAAATTGTAGATTCTTCACAAAGCTTTGTGTCTTGGACAATTCAACAATCTCTTAAACAAGATGAGTACAATCAACATATACACACATTTTAAGGGAGAGTGTCAAGAGAATAATCAAAAAATGTACATAGTTTATTTTATAAAATAGTTTATATTTCTGTTTAAAAATATAGCTAGCTACTTTATGGTTATCATGTGTGTGTGTCTAGCTGACTCTTATATATTAAATACCGTTATACTCATTTTTTAAGAAGACAAAATAAAAGAATTATTTTTTGTTAGTAGAGCACCAATTTTTGTCACTACAAACACTTTCATTTTGCTTCAATAAATGACTAATTGACTATTAGTATGGAGGTGGTTCCCTTTTACCCTTACTCATTATATTTAAAAAGAAGGAAATTTGAGAAGGAAAGAAAATAAAGGTGAAACCGAAAAATAATGAGCAAAAATTACTTTTTCATATTTGGAAAGATAGAGAAAATTAAGAGAGGAAGAAAAATAAGGGTTAGTTTGCTCTGAATATCTCTCTAAAACGGAGAGAAAGTGAAAAAAGAAAAAGTTAAAATTAATTATAATTTGAATTCAAATTCAAAAAAACAAAATTATTAAAATAATAATTTATTAACTATCTATTTTCTTTTCTTTTCTTTTCATTTTTCACTCTCCCAATTCAAACAATATAAGATAAAATAAATTTATTTTCCTTTTTATTTTCTCTCTTATTCTCTTTCCTCCTAGCCCAACATAGGGTAAAGGTTTGTCCATTGCAACATTAAAGTTATAAACGGGACACAATGAAGACTTCTTTTAATTGAAGTTTAATCTGGAAACCTCTATGTATATCTATCAATCTATCCAAATAAAGAATGTAGAATGGGTTATATAACACATTCTACACTTGCAATTGCATATAGCTCTTTCGACAAGTTACAGCAAAAATCTTTTTTAATACTATCGTATTATTATTATTATTATTAACAACCATACTTTATTAAAAAAAAAAGAAATTAGAAATCATACATTCAATAAGGTTAGTCATAGATTTTACTTCTACTAAAAGACAACATAGGGTATAATTAAATAATTTAACTATCAAAAGCAAAAATAAAAAAGAACACTTCTTAAACTAAGTTGGATGTGTTAGACTTAGACGCAAAGGCGCCATTAAGAGAAGATTCAGAGGTACTGCCTGGGCCAATACTTGGTTTAGGTAACTTAGCCTTTGGAGAAGAGATGTCATCATAGGCCTGGATTTCAAATGGTAGATGATTTAATTCTTTCCTTTTGGCAAGCAATCCTTCAATGATAAGCAAAGTAGGTTCTATAACCAAGCTAATCATTACATCATTGGTCTACAAATGCCAACTGACATTGTCAGCAGTACTATCATTCTCAGCTCCTTGTTCCATACGCTTGGCCAAAGAAAAATCAACTACAAGCTTAGGCGAAGGCAGGTGAAGATGACACACCTGAGGAATTAGAACTGGGGCTAGATTAGGAGAAAGTTTCTTAATGAAATGGGTAAGTTTAGCAAATGATTAACTTTTCTCTATAGACAAAGGCGAAAAGCATACAGCCTTGCGCTATAGTTCAATATTTATCCATGTTCCACATTGATGGCACAACCACGGGAGATAATCATACTGCATAGCCATTATATGAGCAGTATCAAACTCAGATTCCATGAAAAAATGGATAGGAGTATAAACCTTGTGATTGTTGTGTTGATGGCTAGATTCAGGGGTGAGTATAATATTGTTCCAGCTAGCATGCTGTCACGACCCAAAACAGGGGCCATGACCGGAGCTTGGGAACGGGAATTCTTTCGAATCCGGAACCCGTAGCAAGCCTAAAATAAAATAAACATGTAATAGTAATAATAATAACGCAATTTAATAAAATCTTATGCAACGGAATAAAATCATAATGTCAAAATAATATTTTCGTCAATGAAATTAAATCGAATTCTCATCTCATATATAGATAAATACTTTAATATAAGTTTCAGTTCAAATTCTTAAAATACATAACTCACACAAATATAATACATAAAACCCATAATTTATTTACAACTACTGCAGTGTCTAGATTATAAAAATAAAACTCAAGTGAGCAGTTTACATAGAGAAGCCAGAGCGAAAGAAATCCGACGTACATGTCTGCTACTGAGGTCTGAAGACGATGACTCTCCTGAAAAATAGTCAACAGAGGGGAGTCAGACCTCACTGAGTGAATTACTATAGTATATATACATGCATACTAAATGTCAATGCACACAATCAAAAGTATATATAATATGAATGTATACAAGCAAATACACACAGATGCAATAAAATCATTTTATATATTTTTATTGAAAATCACTGTTTATGAAGGATCAAATAGAACCCTAAAATATCGCAACCTCAATCAGTGTTAGACAACACTCTAGCCACACAGGCTCACTTATTCCAAAATATTCACTTATTTCATTTAGACAGTAGACTGGCCCCGAGACACTAAGTCGACTGAGCTCCAGCAGTCTAACTGTCAGTGCGATTGGCCCTGAGACACTTGGTCAACCGAGCTCCAGCAATCACACTCCCAAATCATATCACACATCAAATAATCATATCCAATCAATATCCATAAATGGTTAGTAATATAGCCTAAATGCTATAAGTATACCGGTACGTACTCGGTCCTAGTGTCGCCCACTAGGTAGCACGTTTTATTGATATCCTTCATTATTAAATATAAAGCATACATTCATAAAAGTAAATGATGCATGAATTGAATAAAATAGCAACATAAACCATATATATACTAAAAATATACCAAAAGTAAACCAGTATATTTCGAGTATATATACGTCAAATAAATCCAATTAAATTATAAAATAAACTAGAAATATACTTAAAAACATTTTAAACATAATTCATTAATAAAACATGCATATAGTTTAAAATAAACCAAAAATACCCTAAAAATAAACTTAAGTACTATTAAATCATTATGCATATTTAATCAAAATAAAACATATATTTCTAAAACCATGCATCCTAAAGCATATATATATAAAATAGTAACTCAGACTTAGTGCGCTCCTCGAGATGGGTCCGATGGGCCTGGTCCACTAGGCCTCGGTCTCGGCGCAACTAAACAAACAAAAATAACAGACATCAAAATAAACCTAACAGAAAATCCTAGAAACTCGATCTAGAATATTAAACACAAAATTAGAATTAGGGTTCGACCGGACATTACATTTTACAAGAATTCTATCGAAAATTTGGCAGAACCTCCCCTGTAAAACGAACATCTCTCTACTCAAAGAGTAGAGCCAGCCCTGCAAAGAAACACACTTCAAAAAATAGACACAGAATCACATCCACAACCCCTTGGTCGGACTCCAAACTACAGTTTACCGACCGGGGTCCACATCACTGAATATTACAGAAATAACCAAAAATACCCTTAAATCACAGAAATACATTTTATAAGTAGAAATTACATAATTAACCTTAAAACACAGTAAAAACCAATAAAACTCATTTATTTAGGAAAATCGTATATTATATATATAATTAAAAATAATTCACGAAAAATAGTTTTAATTAATTAAAAATACTAAATAATTTGTAGAAATCATTTTTATACCTTAAATAATTATTAAAACCAATTTAATTATATTTTTAGTCAATTTATGGTAAAATTACCAAAATGCCCCTAAATATATAAATATACTAAAATTACTCCAAAAATTCACCAAAAATAATATAATTGCACAAAAATTAATTTTCTCAACATATTTATCAATAATATCAATAATTAAACTCAATTAACTAATTAATTTCAATTAAAAACACAATTATCCCTATTTTCAAAAATTACATAAACTAATTAAATTCAAAATAAATACATAAAAATACACAAAAATTCCAAATAAATTTATATAATTCATTTCAACACCTATATTTATCATAAAACACAATTTCATAATTTAATTAATTAATTTTCGAAAATTAGAAAATAATAATAAAATATTCAAAAATACCCAAAAATTAAAATAATTCCAAAAATTCTCCAAAAATTCACACATGTAGATTAAGCTAAGGGGAACAACATTTTTTAAGCGATTTTTCATGAATCAATAAATTCAAAGTTCAAAAAAAATCAAGACCCTAAAATGGCCGAATTACCAAAATTGAAACCTAAGCAAATCTAGATCATTTTAAGTGAAAAAAAGCTTGGAATCACACTCATCGGAGCTCAAGGAGAAGAAAGAGACCAGCGGTGTCGAAAACGGTGGCCAGAAACGCTATGAACGACGATGAGAAGAGTTTCAGCTTCTCCGGCCAAAACGAGCTTCCCGACGCCGGAAATGGACTCTGTTGGCGGCGGAATAGCTAGAGGAAGGAGGTGGCACACTGGGAGGCACACCGACGATGAGAAAACGGGATGGCAGGCGGTGGTTGGCGATGGAGGCGTGCGTCGGGTATGAAGAAGGAGACGATGGCAATGATGTAAATAAATCAAACTTTATTTTTGATAAATATAATATATGTATAGGTATGTATATATATATATATATATATATATATATATATATATATACTTTATATTATTTTAATATAAAATATTGTATGGACAATAAATATTGACCACACACATAATTTAATATATTGAGTAATTATACACTAAAAATAATTAAATAATATTAAAACTAATTAATAAATAATAAAAAATGCTAGGGTAATTAATTAAACCCTAATTAAATAAATACACATATATAATTTATTTAGTACTTTTAAAAATATATATGAGCTCATGCAAATGTGGAAATATATTTAAAATAATTAATAATAAATAATTTACGTGTCAATTTCCCCGGAAATGCAAGTCCCAGAAAAATTTTACGTAAAGTGCTTAAAATAACATAAAATAAATAAAAATAAATTTTAATTAAATAACAACTCATGAAATATCATAAATATATACAAAAATTATTAACACTGCATATCCCGATGCAGTATTAAAATATTTAAAAAACACGGGATATTATACATGCTCTTGGATATAGTGTTGTTTAAACGTGTAGGGTGATGAAAGAACTTGATAGTGACAAGATGGAACTACAGTTAAGACAAGCAACATGAGTTGCACAAAGATGTCAACTATCACTACAGCAAAAACCACAGAGCACTCAACTCTCATATCTTTGGCTATATTTCAAACTATCATTTTTTTTCCAACAACAATAATTAAAATATATTAGAATGCCTTGTGGACAAGAGAATATACAAAGTTTCTGGGTTTAAGCAACAAGAGAAGAGCATATAAATACAACACCACTCAGAAATTTACAGACATTTAAGAGATCAAGGCATATACATCAACAACACCCATAAACATAGAACCAATAAATAAAAAGAGAAAGTCAATTGAAATGTCACTACAACGACGCCGCGAGGAATCAACCTAAATAACAACACCAGTTAAAGACATGGATAATAAAGTTTCAAATCCGGTTGGATGACCGGACCAATATGGTGTTGTCCTTCTTGAGCTAATGGCAATGACAAGATTCATCTTGATTAAACTAAAATTCCTTTCAATACCAACTTCTTGCTGCTTCGCTAGATTCAATAAATCTCTGCAAAAAACAAAAATCATTGAAAGATGATAACAAAAGCCATAACAGGCAACCAAAAAGTTATTCCAAAGACTAAACTAAACAAAGTATATCTAGCTAATATATGTAAATAGAAGAGATGGAACCAATTTTCCAGCTAAAGTGACAAGAAATTGGCTCCTTAAATGAACAAGAAAGTGGAATTGTAGCAGAGAAGGGAAGAAACTCTAGACTTTTATATTTTTTTAGGAAAAAGTATGAAAAACCACTCTATGGTTTCACGGTTTTAGAGTTTTAAGTATGTGTTTCATTTTATGACAATTTGGGTCATGTGTTTTCGTTGTTTGATAATTTCTAAATATACAAGCTAACGCTGTTAAATGAGTGAAATACATATACTAAAAATCGTCAAACGACGATAAACACATGACTAAATTGTCACAAAAAGTAAAACACATACTTAAAATTGCAAAACATTGAAACCACAATGTGTTTTTCGTACTTTTTCTTAATTGTTTTTAGTTGAGTCGTACAATATGTCAAACTCATTTAATAATGTTAGGCTCGATACTGAAAATTGTCAAATAGTGACAAACACATGACCTAAATTGTCACAAAATAAAACATATGCTTAAAATTTTAAAACTGTAAAAACACATAATGATTTTTCATACTTTTTCCTTTTTTTGTCGTATTATTTGTTTACTTTTATAGATATTATCACAATTAATTATCACAGTTTTAATGATATCATATTAATAATTTAATTTTATAAAGATTGCAACAATTAGTTATTAACAGTTCGAATCTCATTCTTTACGTCTAGATGACTACACTTTTCATATCTTGAACTATGACAATTAATTATTACAATTTTAATAATATTATATTAATAATTTCACTTTTATAGAGATTACGATAATTATTAATTATTAACGATTTTAAAAGTGTCATATTAATAATTTACTTTTATAGAAATTAAGGCAGTTAGTTATTGATAGTTATCAATATTGTTGGATATGGGTGTAAATATACATGGGATAATATTTATAAAATTATTTACATATTTGAATAGTCTGTTTAGTATTATTAAGAAAATGCAGCTTTTAAAAACTGAATATTTTTATTTTTATTTTTTTCACCTAGTTTCCATCAAAAAAATGGTTTATCAATATTTATTTTTAAAGTTAGATTTCAAAAAAAATATTAAAATTTCAATAAAATATTAAAAAATTAAAACAATAAAAGCACAAAACACAAAAACTGTCAACATCATAATACCAACATACTAGAAAGTACATATACCATTTAAATCAATTGGTATAAAGGTCATCGTAAACATCTAGCTTTTAATTACTGTTTTTTAAAAAAAAAATTAATTTTTTTTTGTTAATTGAGAGATCATTTAATGTAAATATTAATCAACTACACTATAGATAGTAGTTTTTTTTTTTTAAATTGATTATGATAGACTGTATTATAGAGATTAATTTTTTCCTTTTTAAATTAATAATGATAGAATTTAAATTCTAAATAGGGAGTAACTTTTCTCTTTTTAAATTAATAACGATATAATTTAAATTTTACACTTTACTGCTAATCACTTTAATTACAGAAAGTTTAATTTTTCTTATAAAACAACAGACGTATAAATAAATCGAGCCAATTTAATCAACTACTGTAATAAAGTAAAAACCTTGAGTTTAAACATCATGAAATATAATTCTAAAATTTTACGGCTCTCATTAAATTTTTTTACTTTTATCATTTTTATATTTCAATAACAAATCACTTCAGCTTTTCAAATCCAATCAGTGGTAATAATATAATAATAATAATAATAATAAATAAAAGTTTGAGTAGTATTTCAACTTTCTGAGTGCAGCGTAACCAAAACTAGGAGTGTTTTTAGGGCCGGCTCATGACGGAGAGAGGGTCCCTCTACCTCTGATGTTGATGTTGCATTGCCTTCACATCATCTGCTTTAAGTGTAATTCCAGAATTTCATCAATTTATAAAATAATTAAGTAACGGGCGGTTTAAATTAAATAATGACAAGCTACTTGCATAAAACTCTATTATTACATTTCGCTATGTCACCAAAGTGGGCTTTGCTAAAATCCTATTAATTATAAGTCAATGTTTTTTATGTAAAAGATAAACTTTAATTGATTGGAAACTAAAAATACATTTTCATAAAAATAATCATTGTAATGTTATGTTAAAAAATAATAATAATCATCATAGTAATGATACAATTAAGAAATATTAAAATAAATTTTTATTTAAATTATAAAATTTTTTATTATTAATTTTTATCATATTTGTAGATAATTTATATACTCTATTTAATAATTTTGATTGGCTATAAATGATTTTTTATACTTTTATATGAGTTTTATTGTATAAATATCAATAAAAATTTCTCAACAAAAATAAACAATCAAATCTTATAAAGGTGGTTACTTCATAAAAATTCTGAAAAAAAATTCAGAAAAACAGATTATATATTTATATTATTAAATAAAAAATAAAATAAAATAAATAATAAATAATAAGAGATCGCTGCTGATTAAAAAAATGAGACAATTAGATTTATAAGTCAATATTTTTAATTTTAATGAACCTAAATATTTTTCAAAAAAAATAATAATAATTAACAAAACCCCCAAAGTCTGATTCTATTTTAAGTTTTGTCAGTGGGAACGCCTGCCAAACCATTAGTACCCCACATAACAAAATTTAAGAATTTATAGAAATTTCTATACATATCTTTTTTTAATTATTAATAAAAAAATTTGTTCTAGAAATCATTTTAACACAAATTTCATTATATAATTCAGGATAAACAGAGTGGATTTGTTAGCATTTTTTTTTTTTTTGAGCCAAGCATTATTTATTTTTCAAATCACAAAAGTGGCAAAGTAAATCAGAAGAGCT